>JAPFUF010001107.1:0-64952 GCA_030780645.1 Aschersonia sp. MBC 508 | reverse complement strand
CCGCCGGAGGCAAATATTGTAGTCAAGGAGTATGCTTGCAGCGGGCTGCCCTCCCTACACCTGCCTGCAAACGAAGAAACCAAGACTGCCCTGCCCTGCCCGCCTGTGCGGGAATAGTCGGACGCGCCGCGCCTGCCTGTCTTCCTTTCCCACCCGCCCCCGGTATTATGTAAGCTGAAACGGATGCCTCGACCACACCTCCCTCTCCCAGGCAGTGCCGAGCGAAATTAGCTATCCATTGCGAATCGCCAAAGGCAACAACCAACCTCTCCTCCCCATCCAGAGCTGCCACTTCCCCGCCTGCCGGCCAATCGACGACGACCGCCTCATCCGTCGCCATGCTCTCCCGACAAGTCTTTCGCGCGGCGCGAGCAGCTGGCCCCCTGCTGCCGCTCCGCTCGGTGCGATCCTTTGCCGCTGCCGCGTCGTCCGGGGCCAACAATGCCCAGCCGCCAATTGCGGTCTTTGGTCTGGACGGGACATATGCCTCTGCTCTGGTACGTGTTCAATTGTTTCGTTCTGCTGCTTCGCCGAGTCAATTGGTGCACCAGGGACGCCAGATCGCCCTTTCCCCAAAACGTGCCCATGTTCTGATGCAATGTGTCTTCTGGTGTGATGTATATTTGTATGTTGACATGTACATGCTGACTTGTCTTGCATCGTGTGTGAATTAGTACACCGCCGCTGCCAAGTCATCGGCATTAGACGCCACTGCCAAAGCGCTCGCCTCGCTCGATGCCCTCGTCAGCAAGGACGCCAAGCTCGCGCAGATCCTCTCGGCGCCGACGCTGACGGCCGACGACAAGGCCTCGATCGTGGCAGAGCTCACCAAGCAGGCCGGCTCGGGCGCGGCTTCGTCCACGGTGCAGAACCTGCTGGCCGCCCTGGCGGAGAACAACCGCCTCGGCCTGCTGAAGGGCGTGTGCGAGAAGTTTGGCGAGATTATGAGCGCGGCCAAGGGCGAGGTGGAGCTGAAGGTGACCTCTGCACAGGTAAGGCCCCTTTCCCCGGACCCATTGACTCTACACTGCATGGGGTTTCTTGCGTCTCTGTCGTATCAAAGAGGAAAAAAAAAGGTATCATCAACAAGGAAGCTCGTGATGGGGAAAGAAAAGAAGCATAAATGGACAGAGAATGGACAAGCAAAGTAGAGAACAACTAATGGGGGGGAATTGAGAAATGTTGTTTGCGGAAGCGGCAACAAAAGGGAAGAAAAAGAACTGCCAGCGCACGAGAAAGGGACGAGGAAGAAGGATCATGCAAAGTGAAGAAAGCCACAGACCAGACTCCAGCCGCTAATCCATCATCTCACAGGCCCTCGACAACAGAACCCTCTCGCGCCTCGAGACGGCCATCTCCAAGAGCGAGTACGTCGGCGCCGGCAAGAAGCTCAAGGTGACCAACGAAGTCAACGCGGACATCATCGGCGGCCTGGTCGTCGAGGTGGGCGACCGCACCATCGACCTGAGCGTGTCTTCGCGCGTCGCCAAGATGAACAAGCTCCTCAACGACACTCTGTAATCAGCAAGCCCCCCCCCCAAAAAGAAATGAAAAAAGCGCATACAAACTGCGCAGCCCTTTCCAACTCGCCTTTGCCTGTCTGCCTGCTTTCCCTCAACACACACACCCACACATACACATCCTTACTATACTAAACATACACCCATGTTCGTGTTGATGGGAGCAGCAGCACCTGTCTTCGCGCTCAGCTAGCACATCTCGTGCAGCGGACCAGAGGCGGGGCAGCAGGGGAACTGGGAAGGAGGCAAAGAAACGCTTTCGGGCGTCATGTAGTATTTCCAAAGACAAATTTCTCAATTGATCACTAGAAGATCCAGTCTGCGGTGCCAAGTCCCGTGTTGGAATGCTAGTGTAAGATCTGATGCGAAGCCGCGGAGACATGGCCAGCACGCCCAGCCGTTGTCAAATAGAGACGGTGATTTCGACGACGACGACGAGGCTGCTCAAAGCCAATGCCCTCCCTACCTTGCCGTGCCCGTTCGCCAGGCTCGTACCTACAGTGAACGCGCCCACTGACGACTAAACACGAGACCAAAGTTCCCGACTGCGTCGGAGAACGTTCTGACGCTGTAGGCGAGTCCGCCTTCACTTCTCTCTTCACGTCTGCCTATCCGTCCGATGCCTATACGCCTTGAAAAACGCACAAACTGCTGTCACTAAGACTGACATGTGCACCGTGGTATCATTTGTAAAAGGCCCCTTGTCTCATTCGAGGTGATAACGATACTCATTTGCTACTCTTGGGTACATCTTTTCTGTCTGCTGTCTGACTGTCTATGCAATGTCTCTCTAGGCCTTCGTCTCATACTCGTCCTCGTGGCTCTGTCCGTTGAGCGTCTCGTCCTGGTACCGGTTCAGCTGGTCCGAAATGTACCGATGCAAATGCTGGTCCGCCTCTTCCTTCTCCTTTGCCTTTTCCGGGTCGTCGTGGAATACAGAGTCTGTCACCGAGCGCGCGTCCTCATCGCCGCCATTGAGGGACACGTCAAAATCACTGCGCGCCCCAATGGACCGTGCCGTGGATGACCGGCGAAGATGCTGCCGTGCCGATGGCGATCGCGGCCCCCCGGTATCCAGTGCCCGGTGGAACACGTCGTCAAAGTAGTGAGCCATGCCGACAGACGGCGTGCGCGGTGTCTGAGGCAGTCGGCAAGTCACACTGCAAACACATGTCAGCCAATTCCTCTTCCAGGCAGACGCATCGCGGTCGTGCGAGCCACTTACCCAGTGTCGTGAATCATGCGCGCAATCAGTCCAGTCCAGCCGCACTGATGGGTGGCCCCCAGCCCACGTCCCGTGTCGCCATCGAAAAACTCATGAAACCAGAGATGGTCCTTCCAGTTCTCGTCAAAGTCGAGGCGGTCGTCCTTGTTGTTGATGCTGCGTCTCCCGTCGTCGGTCCGCGCAAAAAGATGCTGCAGGCGGTGCTGGATCTCTTCCGCGACCTTGCCTAGATGCATGTAGTCGCCGCTGCCAGTGGGACACTCAACCTGAAATTCCGGTCCGTAGAACAGGTAGAAGCGCTGCAAAGACTCGACGAGCAAAAAGTTGACGCACAGCCAGATGGGGCCTCTCCAGTTGCTGTTGCCTCCAAACAGCCCGCTGTCGGCATCGCCGGGTACATACCCGACCTTGAACTCCTGGCCGTTGACCTCCATGGAAAAGGGGTGCTTCTTGTGGTATTTGGATAGTGAGCGGATGCCGTGGTCACTGAAGAATTCGTCCTCATCGAGCATGCGTTTCAGGATCTTTTCGAGCCTGTCCTTGCTGACAATCGACAGGAGAAGTCGATTGCCTTTGCCTCGCTTTCGAATGCTCGCCATGTTCCTTTCGGCCAAATCTTCTCGATTCTGCACAAACCATTCAACTCGTTTGCGAAACGAGGGGAGCTTGTTCAAGAGCTCCGGCTCCAGGGTGGCCGTCGCATACAGAGGAATAAGGCCAACGAGAGATCGTACCGGCAACTGCTGGATCCAAGGCCCGCCCCACGAAATGGCATCGTAGTAGAATCCGTCCTCCTCGTTCCAAAGCGACTTTTCGTCCTTGTGGCCTGTTCGGAAGGTCATGGCATCGCTAATAAAGATGAAGTGCTCAAAAAATTTGGCGGCAATGTCTTCGTAAATACGGCGATGCTTTGCCAGCTCCAGCGCAATGTTCAGCATGGACAGGCAGAAGAACGCCATCCATCCAGTGCTATCTGCCTGCTCCAAAACGCCGCCCGTCGGCAGTGGCTCGGAGCGATTGAACAGTCCAATGTTGTCGAGTCCGAGGAAACCCCCCTCGAAAATATTCTTGCCATCCGTGTCCTTTCGGTTCACCCACCAGGTGAAGTTGAGGAGCAGTTTCTGAAAGACTCTTTCCAAGAAATCGAGATCTTGGCGCCCGTACATCTTTCTCTCGATTTTGAAAACTCTGAACGTTGCCCAAGCGTGCACCGGTGGGTTCACGTCACCAAAATTCCACTCGTACCTGTCAGATGGTCAGCTCTCGCTCGTCATGTCTCACACTATCCTCATTGACATACGCCGGGAGCTGTCCATTTGGATGACAGTACCACTCTCGGGTGAAGAGATCGAGCTGCTTCTTGGCAAAGTCGGGGTCGATCATGGCCAAGGGTATGCAGTGAAAGGCGCTGTCCCATGCCGCGAAAAACGGGTATTCCCAAGAGTCAGGCATGGACAGGATGTCATCGCAATGCATGTGTCTCCATTGAGAATTTCGCACGCCCATACGATCCGCAGGCGGTGGGGGCGTGGCAGGATCGCCCTTGGCCCATTGATCCCAAATGAAGTGATAATGCTGTTTGGTCCACATCATGCCGGAGAATGCTTGTCTCTGGATGTTGCGCAGATCGTCTGTCATGGGGAGCGGGCTTAGCCGATAGTAGAATTCATCGGCTTCCTCGCGTCGCCTCTCTATGACATCGTCGAATTCCTCCTCATCTAGATACGACATGTCCTTCTTGCTGAATCGAAAACGAACGACTGTTTAATCGGGGTCAGCTGGGGGAGTTCTTTGCATATTTCAGGCGGTTGAGCGTACCTGCGCATTCGCCCGGGTTCACGCCCCCATCCTCATTGAAGTTGAACCAGGCTGCTGACTTGGTCCCCGTCTTGGCCGGGTTGATGGCCCGCTTCTCGTTGTCGACGACATACCTGTGAAAAGCGTCCTTCACGTATGGCTGCTTGTTCTCCTGGTCGTACAATGACTTGAAATTGGTGTCATTCTCTGTAAACATCCACTTAGGCATGACATCTTGGCCGCTTGACCCAACACCAGGCGAGGGAGAATAGTGTGTATATCGGTCGCCAAGGCTGTAATGTTTGGACTTGACCGATAGATCCGATACTGCGGCAATGGACGGCTTTTTCTCCTTGGGTTCGCGGCCCCAGCTCCACGTGTTGCGGAACCAGACTTGGGGAATGATGTGGAGTGGCGCTGGATCCGGACCTCTGTTCCACGCAGTTACTCGAAACAACAGTTCGTCGGCATCGTCGGCTTCTTTGGCGGTTTCAATAAATATGTCCCAGTACCTGTCCTCATCAAATATGCCAGTATCCATAATTTGGTATTCCTGATCTAATTTGCCTCTCCGGGCGTTTTCTTCAATCAAGTCTTCGTATGGGAATTTCTTCTGCGGATATTTGTACAAGAACTTCATGTAGGAGTGCTAATCTTTTAGTCAGCCCCGGCGACTTGGTCACTGAATAGCTCGGTTGTCTTACAGTCTATAAAATGGTCAGCATTGTGTATCGGTGACATGCACAGAGCCGTACTTACAGGAGTATTGTCGAGATGGAAGTGAGCCTCTTTGACACCCTCCCCGTGGTTTCCTTGTGGATTGGACAATCCGAAAAGCCGCTCTTTGAGAAAGTCACTAGGCCCAGTCAGTGAGAACGAGTTCAAGGGCGACTGAATCATGACTTGGACGCACTCTTCCTCGTTCCAAAAGCTGAATGCGATGTTCAACAGGCCATGTGTATCGCAAACACCGGCAATGCCATCCTCGCCCCATCTGAAAGCTCGGGATCGGGCGTGTTGGTGGGGGAAATCTAGTTGCAACGGTCAGACTGCTGAATCGCATAATGTGTGAGGGTGGCACGACTGCGTACGACTCCAAGCATCTCCGTCCGGGCTGTAATCCTCTCGTACTGCGAAACCCAGTCAGTCGTCAGTTGCGCTACTTTTCCTTCTCGAGGCGGTGAGCGATGTTTACCTGTGGCCCATTGTCGTTCAGCGACATACGGGCCCCATTTTTTCCAGTACTTGGTCCTTTCGCGATCTTCCTTGAGCCGTCGTTCTTCTTCGGTCAGATACTCGTGGCCGTCGAAGACCACCATGGTGAACGCTGGGAAAGGTGGGTGGTGGAACGCAAGCTCAACCGAACTTCGAGGCGAAATGCAGCTAGGCAGGCGGCCTCAAAGGACAAGGGAAAATAGGAATGCGGTTATCAGCTAGGGGAATGGGGTCGAAAAAATGTACAACTATTGTTGCAAGGGAAAAAAGTAAATGGGGAGGCTGATTGGAAGTTGTGCAAAAGACCCGGAGCTCGTTGCGAGCTGGAGCTAATCATGGCCCATCTCATCATCGCTTTCCTTGCCTGGAGCGTGGGGCCCGGTCAGACTGACGTGGGGCTCTTATCGGGTCAACGAACCCGCCATCGTCCTTGCATATGAACCAGCATTCGTTTGACTTATCTTCTCCGCAATATTATTGTAATTCCCGCGTGGGGAACGCTCGAACTCATCAACAAGGACAGAGGGGAGAGGAGAAAGGATTTTTTTTCTTCTTAACAAAAAGACCACGGAGGTACAAGTCCGACTGATTCTGTTTCTCGGAAGCAGCCATTCAGAATGATCTTCTCGATACGGGCACCGCATACTTTTTTGAATGCAATTTTGAGCCTTCCTCCTCCCCTCAACGGCCCCTTCTCTCGAACGAGAAAAAATTCAACAAAAAAATAGCCTGCCAGCCGCCATCAGGAGCAGGCAAATATTCGTAGAAGCTCAGGGCCCGGAGATGCCGCAAGCGCTAAAGATGGCGGTCGGCTACCGCGTGCAGGGATGGGTTACAGAGAAAAAATTGTTCCCTCCGCCGCTCCGACCCAAGCTCCTCCAGTAGCAGCTTCGCGTCCCCTGGCCGTTGACCAAGTGTGACGAGCGTTGCTCTGCGGTGGTGCTAGAGTGTGCTTGTGGTGACGTCGTCTGCGCGATCGGCTTTTGTGTCCCGCATCGATGTCTCGGTTTACCAAAGGTGGCCAGGTGTGTCACCAACAAAACGAGCCACGCACACACCCTGCCGAGACACAGACAAGACCGTTGTAGTGTCAGCTTGCTTTCGTAGGGGACAAAGAAAAAGAGCAAGAGGAAAAAGGCTGCCGACGGCGCGGAAGTCTACATCTGTATCTCGGCAGCTTGGATACCAATATTTATACCTCTTATAGGTCAGAGAACATTTTCATGAGCAAGATGCGAATTCAATGGACCAAAAGCGCCCCTGCCCAGGCGGTGGTAATCGTCGACATGTGATTTGCGCGCACGCGATGATCTACGTTTTGGCGGGCAGGCGGGCTCTGAGGGAAAGAATAAAAAAAGAAAAGGAAAAAAAGGAAAAAAGAGGAGGCGGGTGCCTGAGCAGACCCCGATGCGCCGCCCCCACGACAACTGGTGCATAATAGCCTCGAGCAACCGAGCTAACGGCAGGAGCCGTTACCAAGGCAGTCAGCCAAGCTCCAATCCTCTGCCCTTGGAGTTTCCCCAAAGTCCATGCGTTACAAGGCTTGCCTATCCCACTAGTCCAGCGCAGGCGAAATGCCTATCCGTGGATAAGGCCAGGGCTGGTCGAATTGGGCCTCTACACTTTTCCAAGATCGAGCCAAGTTGGCTGAGTCAATTCCTCCACAGGAAATATTTTCCGAGATGCACATAGTGTAGATGACGTCACGCCATTCAAGCTCGTTCCCCTGCACCTTCTAATATAGAGAGAATGACAGAATGGTCCTGTTCCAGCGCTATGCACATCCGAAATCTGCAACAGACATTCTTTGTTGCACAGTCCGTTCGACGAATCATCGACCGCATTACCTGGCTCGAGGACAATGACGCTGCGATGCTACTTAATCATTTTCTCTTGCCTTGTAAGATAACGCTGGTATTGCGCTGCGAAATCTCGCTTGAACGACCGCACATTGGCAACGACAGCCTTCAAATGCTTCTTGCTGAGCCTTCCTTCGCCATTCCTGTGTTTGCACTCGGCACGGGCCAGTCCCAGAGCTGCCGTTATGATGTTGCGGATTTGACGCCCGTCGAACCCCTCGTCGTACACGTCTTCTTCGAGCCACTGCATAATCGCCTTGTAGTCCTCTACTTCATTATTCTCCACAAGACCCTTCATGAATCCTCTGAAGATTTCCTTTGTCTGCGGCGGCGTCAGGCTCTCATATTTGATGGCGATATGGATTCGAGATGGGATCGCAATGTCAAATTGAGCGATCTGATTCGTCGTGAGGAACATGATGCCCTGATAATACTCAAGGACACGGAGGAAAACTTGACAGAACCATCAGCGATCCGGCCTCGTCCGGCACGGTCAAAGAAGTCTGAATGTCTTACCCGAAACCAATGCGTTCTTGTCAGTCGATGTCGACTGACCCCCCCGTGCGTCTAGGAAGACATCGGCCTCGTCGCTGCGTCGATTTGTCAATTGAGACTGCAAAAGTCTGCACTGAAAGAACAAGAAAAAGGAAGAAGGAAGAAGAAATGTTCTCCACCTACAACAACAGAATCGCCTGCCACGCAGTTGCGAGCGCAAAGATTCTGGATAGATTGAACTCGACGTTTCTGGCTCTGGTGCCAACATCAGCGACGCTTATAGAGAACAATGGTTTGCGGGTTGCGACCGCGATGGTCTCCGCCGTCGATGTCTTGCCAACTCCTGGCGGGCCTGTACATGGAAACGGAGATATCAGAAGTTTTGCATTACAGCCAAGCGAAAGGGGAGTAGAAGGGTTCAAACGATCAAAAGATACCATATAAGAGGATGACGAGGCCCTTCCCTTTGCCGGGGACGAAATCATCCACTTCCAGGGCCTGGTTCTTCGGCGAGCCCGATCCTGTTGTCGTGGAGATGTGACTGCGGACGAGATCAAACAGCAGGCCTTTCGTGTTCTTGTCGGCAAGTTGCAGACGTGAGTGCCAGGCATTCTCTGTATCTTCTGGCGGTATTTCCTTGATGAGAGAAACCTGCAATTGCGCCCATTGCTTGTCCCGCAGCACACATCCCAGAACGCGAGGGGGACAGAGCAAGTACTGCTCTTCGTGCCAATCCCTCTGATCCTGCGCCATCTTCGAGTCAAAAAGTGTTCTGCACCTGGTGTTCAAGCCCTGATTTTTCCGACAATCAGAGCAAGTGCAATCTGGAGGCAAGACACTGGCCTTCAACGATCCGTTCTGCGCAAACGACTGGCCGTACTGGAAGTAAGACTGAAAATCCACCATGACTCTATCCTTTATCTACGCTTCCTATTAGGCTGTGTGGCCGGTCGTTCCAGTCGTGACAGAACACTCACCCGTGATGATTTTGCCTGTGAAGAAGAAGAACTCGATGGGAAAGGCCGCGCAAACGGATCCCCCATAACCCCCAGGCCTGGCCGCACATGACTTCGTGGTCGCGACATGGGCACAACATTGATGTTGCGGTTGTCACCGTCGTTCTAAACACTGATTAAAACACTATTCGCTCAAGTCCTGGGAATTTGGGACGAGGTAGGCTAGGAAAGGGGGCCACAAACGTTGTCATCAGGTGCTAAACCGCTCAGGCCCTTCCTCGAGATGATCGCATCGCCGTCGTACTCGAACAGCCGTGAACCGTCTCTGGCAGTGCATAATTTTCGAAAAATCTTGCCTCGTTGAATCAATTCTTGTCTGACCTTGTCATGTTCATCGTGCAGCCTAAAGGGATAGTACTGCAAGTCCCTGATTAACTTGTGTCCGTCGAATGGCTCGAAAACGAGAGTGAAGGCCGTCCGCTGGTACCCGTCTCCATTTTGGTCGTATGTCCAGCAGCTCAGTTCCCAAGGTGTCGACCTTTGGCCGCGTTCGCGAACAGCAGGCCAGATATTTACGATGTTCTGAACCAGAAAGACTTGATCTTGATCCTGAAAGGGTCTGCCGTACACTAAGGTCCCGGGGGGAAAGATGGTCCACAGGTCGTCGAACTGAACGATCTGGTCCGGCGGAGACAACTCACGCGCTCTGAAGTGCTTGTCCACTTTCGAATCGCCAGATGATCCACTGGACAGGACTTTCAGCAGAGTTTTCAAATCCTCCCGGGCCTGCTCGTCTGCCTCGCTCTTTGGTTCTTCATTGGAAGCCTTCTGTAGAGCGTCCCAGCCGAACACGATCGTCTCGTAAGGCGAAAACAGAGTAATGGGAGATCCTCGAAAGATATGATTAGGATAATCGCCTAGGTGCTCCTTCAGGAGCTCCCAAAGATCAGGGTTGACTATGTCTATCTGGGACATGTCTTCTTCGTCCGCAAAATTATCATAGACCGTCTTTTGCAAGACGAAGGCAAGCTGGCCAGTCTCTTGGGCCTCCGATATCTTGGACTCCTCCGCGGTCTGAACACTTGATCCGGTCTTGGAATTTCTGGTTATCCTGAGGATCTTCACCCGGGAGAAGGACTCGTGATGCACCTCCTTTGTGACAGTCGCGAGAGAATAAGGCGAGCTCGAGGCAGACTCGATATGCCCAAAGATTCTTCCTGGCCTTGTGTCCCCGGCCGCATCAACTTTCTGTCCGTTCAAAGCATTAGTCATTGCAAACATTGTGGAGAAGAGCACACACCTTGACCTGTGATGTCCCCGGAGCCTCGCATTTGGCCTCACTCGTACCATGGTGAGGGAGGTTGGAAAGAGATTTGAGCTTCTGCTGTATCTCAAAGAGCTGCTCCTCAAGAACCTTCACCTTTTCTTCCAGATCCACCTTGAGGCCGGTCAGTCACATGCGACCGCTGATCGAGGACGGCAAAGAGGGGCCTGCGCTTACAGAAGTCGAGGAGACCTCCGTTTGGCCAGTCATGATGCCTGGCGACGAGACGCTTTGGCGATCACTTCAAATCCTCGGGAGCAGAATGATGAGCCAGACGCTGAGGGATCTGATCTTTAGTACCAGGCATGGTCCAAGGCGCATCAGTGGACTTTATACTATTCAAAGGGCCACACAATCCTGTGACAGTATTCTCAGCCTCCATCGGCTACTACCTCGGTCCTATTTGACAAGAGTATATTACGACACACGCGGCCGTCATCAGACCCGAAGACATCCTCTCCCCACACCTTGCGAAATCGCAACGCTGTGCCACTAATGCTCGGCTGGCATGGGAACATGAAGATCCTCTGCATGTCAGCGAAGTGAGAGGGAGCGGGCGCCAATGGGTTCCTTGTCAGAACACCAAGCGTGGGGCTACACCAAGGTAAGATCATACAGTAGTTCACGCTTGGACGGAATGCTATCTCAGTTCTTATCGAAGAGAGAGCAAGCGAAATGGGGGATGACAGGGGGGTGGCCCTCCTCTCAGCTTCATGTACGTGAATGAACATTGGGTCTGAAGAATAGGCTGCATATCTTTACGTATGCACACTGACCAACCAAGTACCTACCTAGGTATCTATCAGTCAGTATTCGCCCGGTAGACGAATGAAAAAAAAAACAAGGAAACCGCGAAGATCATTTTGAATTGTCCAGGTGAAAGCGACGAAATATTCCAATCAAATACGTGGCGTGCTTAATCAGGAGTTATCATGGCTTTCGCGGCTGACATGCATAATATGTCCACATTGCAACGTCCGCGCCTCACCGTTTTTCAGGTTTTTGCCGATTGATCGCCGGTGATGGTTGTGTTTCTGTAGCTTCATTGGCAGGCCTTCGTCCCTTGATTTCTGGCAGCGACCTGCACAGATTGGATCAGCCCTCGTCGATGTCCTCTTCCGGGCTTTACAGTGACAAAACGTGGAGCCTTATAGATCATGCTACAGCATCAAACAAGTCGTGCAAAGCATTCGGCATGGACGACTTTGTTAGACGCCGCCTTTGAACAAAAGGCGTCATTGAACGGCGGTCTGCCGGCGCGGACAGCCAATCCCGAACGTCAGCCTCACTGACCGGGACAAGTCAGCACGCAGACACGCAAGGATTTGCCAATTATCCAAAGTGAGACCGGCCTTGCATTAGCTGCTTACCCTTATCTCAGTCAGCAGCTCGCGTGTCACAACAGCCCCAGGTGTCAGTACATGGCTGATGTTTCCCCAGCCGCATAATTGCACGACGCCGGAGACGAGAATTATTGTTGCACGTGGGAAGCACCAGGTGGTTCGCGCCCTTGGCTTGTTGACATCGGGTCGACAGACTTTCCGACTCTGTACAACCATGGCACGAGGCCGCTGACAACTCGATGTTTCGACAGCATACATATCTCGACTCAAAGAAGCACCTAAACATGCGAGAAGGGCAGGCATATTTTGTGATGTCATAATCTTCACTACCAGGAGTAGGACACTGGGTGCTCATTCGCAGATTAGGTGAGCAGGGCTTGTACATGCTGATTAGCATATGCGAACTTAACCTCGCATTTCTAAGAATTTTGTGAGCAGAATGGAGGGCAGTGATATCAGTCACGCTGTTGGCCGGCCGACAAGCAGTAAATATCTGACTGGCCAGGACCTGTCAGTCAATTCGACGTTCTTACGTCGACGCTGCAATGACGCCTGACTTGTAACGCAGGGCTGTAGTCAAGAGATCGGATCGTGAGCAACAGGAGTTTCGCATTTTCGCCGGAAGCCGCCGCAATTTTTCAGAGGAAGAAAGATCTGCTTTGAAATTGAACACCGTTGCCGGCTTTGACCACTTTTGGAATGCGGCCATCAAAGCCAAAGGCGATTTCGATGCAGGCCGCGAGCACGGCATCGGCCTTGCAATGAAGAGAGTTCAGCGTATCTCGGCTTCCGCGCAAGATATTTTGCACCACATTGAACCCGTCGTGGAGCTAGTGAGGGGCTTTGCGGCGCCGTACGGCAACTTGGCCATTGGGACGATGTCTTTCCTCTTCATTGTAAGAGGCTCGAGCATCGCGCGCATCGCCCCACAGACTGAAGGGTTCTATTTCTAGGTTGCCAAGAATCGAGCCGCGATGGACGATCTGGCCGGCGATGCTCTCCTCCAGATCCGGGACAGAGTCGTGGGGTTGAGGGTCTACCGTCATATTTATAATGACAACCACGAACTCGATCGACTGTTGCAGTCCAAGATTGTTCAGGCCTATGAGAGTTTTGTTGGTTTCTGCATGGAAGTCACAAGATTCTACTGCAGAGGAAGGATGAGTAAGTTTCCATCCACGAAAAGTCGCTTGTGTTGACTTGAAGCTGCAGAGAGATGGATGAAAGCGGCATGGGGATCCAATAGCTTCGCAGAACGGGCGTCCGAGATACAACAAGCCATCGTCGATGTCAGACGCCTGAGTGAGGAGCTGCTCAGCAAGAATGTCGACACGATCAAACATATCAACATTGGTCAGTGAGCTCCTGTCCTTTCTCAGGTGCGCGCACTGACCCTTGTGATAACAGCTCAAGGAGAGGAAATCGAAGGTCGGTCCACATTATCAGGAGACCTGCGGGAAGCCTCGGACTGACAAATGAGCCAGCACTGAAAGCCCAGATCAAAGGTGAATCATGCAAGTAGTTCGTGAGACCACAGAGCAGAAGCTAACGTGTCTTCAAAAGATTTACAAGAGGGACACAACAGTGACCGCCTCGCCGACATCAAGGTACGGCTTGGTCTCGCAACGTACTCAGATGATATCGAATCGGATCTGTTTAGAAAACACGAGGACTACATCAACACAGAATTCGAGCGAAACTGGGCCCACTTGGAACGAATGCACGGAGCTCATCTCGAGGCATTCATGAATGACCACGCGAGCTTTCGAGATTGGCGCAGGTCCAGCCATTCATGTATGCTGATCTTGGCCGGCTACAACCATGATTCGTTCTATCGTTTTGGAGAATGCTGGCTTTCCCCTGTCGCTTTCGATCTGATCGCTAGGCAACGCGGGTCCACACATCAAGAGCCTCTTGCCTTTTGCATCCTCGGAGCCGGGCAATCCAATTCGCTTCCTCAGGTTTTGTCTCGCATCATCCTTCAGCTATTGATGATGAACAACCGGGCGCTACAAGATACCGCGGAGTACCTTGAGCTAATTGCAGGAGTCCAAGAGTATCGTGACGCATCCAGGGTTCTCAAGGACTTTGACCTGAAATCCTACGTGATGCTTGAAAAGGTGGCGCTCAGGGTTTTGAAAACCTTTGACGCGAGCCAGACAGTGCACATCATTTTAGATCGGGTGGACCGTTGCAATGGAGAGGTCCAGAATCGTCACCGAAAGCAACTGCTAAGATCGCTGGTCCATCTGACTGAGAATGCGACGGTCCGTGTTCGAGTGCTCGCAGTCGTCAATGGGTACGATTGGGGGGCACTGGAGGAACAACTCGACGAACTCGGCAGAGCCAATTCTTGGAGCGTCATTTTCGACAAGGTCTATCAGCGCACACTGCGCGAGGCCCTAGATGGAGGAGGGCTGACCTCTGCTTGACCAAGTGGCCAGCCAGCCAGCCAGCCGAGGCAGAGTTTCCAGAAGATGGGTGCCGTTCTAGACGGCCTGAGGTTGGATAAGGTAAGGTAAAGTACGTACTTACGGAGTAGACTGATCGCCAACCGAGCTAGTCGCCGCCGTTGGGTACTCGCAAGTCAATGTGGCGCACGGCACAACTGATCACCATGAATCTGGCCGGCCCCACCACAAGTACGTAACCCAATCGACCCACCCCTGCGGCCCATCTCCAGCTCAAGCCAGGGCCAAGGCCAGTGAAGAGACTCCGCCAAGCTTTCTCAACGTCCACTTGCATGCTCGATATATTTGAACATGCTTGGGATTCCCACTCCCCGCCCCGTTCCACGTCGCTCGCTCTCCATTGCACCGCCTCCCGATCGTGATTCTTCAGCCATCATGTTCGTGTAGCCGCATTGCTCATCACATATAGTCGGCGAGTCGTCCCCTCTCCGACTGTCACAGCCGCTTTTGTCTACTCTCCCAGCCCTCTCACATCTTTACTCTTTGCTTTATCTTTTGCTTTTTCTAAAATTTGTCCCTTCTCTCCCCTTCCTCCATCAACAAGCAACCACATCATGTCGGATTTGGTCTCATCGCTATGCCGCCTGATCCTGGAATCTCCTCCTGGAGAATGGGCGCTCAATTGGTTGCGGGAGCTGCTCATAGGAGCTCTTCGTCAAGGCCCTGTGCCGCAGCACGTAGCCTTTGAGATGGACGGCAATCGGCGATATGCCAGAAGCCACAGAATGGAAACCGTAGAGGGTCATCATCGTGGTTTCGAAGCGCTTGCTAGGGTAAGCATCCGCCATGGCTGGCAAGGTTCCCGTCCTCCTAGTCATCTCGTCTGGATCGTGTTGACCGTTTTCGTGCAGATTATGGAAATATGCTACAAATGCGGTGTCAAGGTCATTACTGTTTTCGCGTTCAGCGTCGAAAACTACAATCGGCCCAAGCACGAGGTAGAGGGGCTCATGCAGCTTGCCAAGGTCAAGCTGGAGCAGCTCACCACCTACGGCGATATTCTAGACCGCTACGGCGCCTGTGTGCGTATCCTCGGACAGCGCGACATGCTTCGCGACGATGTCCTTCAAGTTGTCGATAAGGCCGTCGCAAGGACTAAGCGTAACAACAAGTATGCGACCCGGACTAAACCAATGCCTGCTTTCCCAGCTGACTTTTTGCCTCTTTAGGGCCGTTCTTAACATTTGCTTCCCCTACACGTCGAGAGCCGAAATTACCACTGCCATCCGCTCGACCGTCCAAGACTTTCTCGACCCTTCTCCGCCCCGAAAGACGCCCTTTTCCCCATCACGCATCCGTCAAAAGGTTCTCTCGACTCAACTGGACAGCAGGGAACCTCTGCCCACGATCCAGGATGAAGACGCACCGACCGAGGAGAAGTCAGTTGATGACGACGACGGTGGTGATGTATCGTCGTCATCCACTACGCTCCCGCCTGACTCGCCCAAGCCCTCACGCACGAGCGGCGGCCGCTCCTCAAATCTTCCCAACCCAGAGAGGATCACAGCCGAGATGCTCGACCAGCACATGTACACGGCTCCCGATCCACCGCTCGAGCTCTTCATTCGAACTAGCGGCGTCGAGAGGCTCAGCGACTTTATGCTCTGGCAGTGCAACGACGACACGCAGATCTTCTTTATTGACTGCCTGTGGCCTGATTTCGACCTGCAGCATTTTATATGGGTCATGCTTGAATGGCAGTGGCGCCAGAAGCAAAAGGACCGGCAAGATGCGCCATTGAGAGTCGAGACGAAGGGCAGGCGGCTCGTTGACTAGATGGGCCAGATAGCCTCGCCCTTCTTTCTTGCTTGTGCTTACTGCGGAGACACTTGATACCCAAATACACCTCCTAACCATCATAGCGCCTCGCAACTGCTGTACAGAATTTGTCTGCATTGGAACCAATATTGTTGCGGCGTCTCTTTGTCATTGTCCTGTTTCCCCCAATTGGCTATGTGATAGGTATAGATCGTTGGCATTATATAGGCAGAGGCGCGCAATTGCTACACTATACACCTAGACGAATTATAGCGTCACATTGCGGCAAGTCACGTAGCTATGTGTCCATGGCCACTGGCAGCCATTGCCCTGAATGCGCTGAATGCCTTGGGAGCCTGAGCTTGGGGCCCAGAAGTAGTGGTACATTGAAGAGATGCATAGGTACCACCGTTCGTTGGCCATGCGTTCTCTAGTAGGTAGGTATCTGCAGAGTGTGTGTATGGCCGCAGGAGCCGTTCAATCGAACAAGGTAAGGTAGGTGAGCACGGGGCTGCGCAGACAGAAAGTCTCTACGCATATTTCGCTTTTTTTCTTTTTTCCCCATCACCCCCTTCCTCAACACCGCGCATGTTCAGGGCCGCGAGCCGGCGGCCCGCCCTTCCATGAAACGCCAAGCCGACCCATCGTGTCGGGGACCCGAAGAGAAAGAAGAAAGACAAAGAAAAAGAACAAGAGAGACAAGGCAGAGGATAAGATACATCGAGAGGCGTGAATTGGAAGAATGTAAACACTATCGCCCGTTCTTCTTCCCGCCCATCTTGAGGCGCTCCTTGCAGTCTTCACAGTACCATTTCGCTGCCCAGGGGGTTAGCTTACACACACTAAAAAAATGAATAATGGTGTTGAGAGACCAAGGAAAGCTGTAGGCACACGGCTGGAAAGATCAAAGGCAAAGGGAGGGAATGCGGAATGAAAGACAAGACAGGCGGGGAGACACAACAAACGGTGGGAAGGAAAGGGTAGATGAAGGAAGGGGGAGGGTTGGGAAAGCAACGTACTCTTCGAACCAGGCGCAACTTTCAAACCCACACACGCAAGATGGAACCACTCCCGCTCACAGCCGTCTGCGTCACAGGCCACCATCTCGCCGTAGCTCACGCTATTACAATAGCAGTATGTCGGTTCGTCGCCGTCGACATCCCCGTCGTCATCGTCGCCGTGCATCCCACCCGTGGCAGCATGGCCCCCAGCCGCCCGGGCCTGCTGCACGAGGGATGACTGGTGATGGTTATTATGGTGGTGAGGGCCGCCGCCGGCCTTTTTGCTGTTATGCGCGTGACTCTTTCTGCTGGCCGTTGCGCCTTCGCTGTTGCGCGACGGCCGCGAGCGACTGGCTGCGGCGGCGGCGGCGGCGGCGGCGTCCTGGAAGGTTGCGAGGGCCGGCGTGGAGGGTTTGCTGGCTCGGCCGCTTTTGGTGGTGACTGTGGGAGGAAGTGGAAGGTGATGATGATAATTTTGATGTTGCTGTTGCTGCTGGTGTTGCTGCTGTTGCTGTTGTTGCTGTTGTTGTTGCTGCTGCTGCTGCTGCTGCTGCTGCTGCTGCTGCTGCTGCTGCTGTTGCTGCTGCTGCTGTTGTTCCTGCTGGTTTTGCTGTTGCTGCTCTTGTTGCTGCTGTTGCTGTATTTGCAATGGTTGTTGTTGTTGTGGTTGTAGTTGCCCTTGTTGTTGTTGTTGTTGCTGCTGCTGCTGCTCTGGTTGCTGCTGCTGTGGTGATGGTTTTGATTCGGGCTTATGGTCGAAAGGTTCTTCAGCACCAGGATCCTTCTCAGAGAGCTCTGGAGGCGGTGCGGCTGTGCTCTCGAAAGCTTCGGTTTCTTTCTTGATAGGTTCTTCTGGGTCTATCAGCGCGCTGGAGGCTGCTCTGCCTGGTCCTGCATCCAGGTCCGGACGGGGAAACATGGCTGTCGGGGTTGATTCTGGTGTCTTTTGTACAAGACCATTAGCTTTACTGGCGGCCGTCGACGATGGCGGTCGCGCCTTGCTGTTGTCTGCAACGGGTGGTATCGAGTTTTGCCGCGCTCGAGAAGAAGCTGGTCGCGGCGCGCTCGTGGGCGCGGGAGATGCCCGAGGGGCAGACTTGGGCTCTGACGGAGCTCCTAGCAAGGGCGATGAAGCAGCGGATGGCGACATGCCGTTTCTAAGGCGTAGATTTTGAGTCAGCGACTCGATTGTCTTATTTCGACATGATTCGGACAACGCCGATGCGATGAATACATACCTTTTCTTGCTCTGCCCGCTGCCAGTGGGTAAAGCTTTCCGCTTCTTCTGTCCCTCCAGCGCGGGCGTACCGCGGGGACTGCTCGTCTTCGGTCCTGGCGCGGTGCCGCCGAAGATTGCACTCATGGCACCAGGCGTGGGCTGAGGCGTTGCACCAGACGCGCTGGGGTTGACGGAGGTGGCTCCATTCACTCCTTTCTCAACTTTCCGCCTCTTTTGAGGATGCGATCCGTTTGTCGACGAAGCCACAATTCCCAGGCCAACGCTGTTATTATCATTGGCTGCGCTTTTCCGCGACTTGCCCGTCTTCTTGGTTGCTTCTTTTTGCCGCCCTTCCAAGTCATCGGCATCCGAGTCCTGTTGCTGGGTCTTGAGGTTTCTTTTTGCCTGCACTGCTTGCTTTCGAGCGTCACTCCGAGCTGCCGCCTCCTCGGCGAGAGCCTGGGCCGCGGCTGAGATGGCAGCCGCTCCGTCGCGCCGAACTCGTTCTGTGTGAGACACTTTACTGCCTGATCGATTTTCTGGATAGGCCCAGTGTGTAGTACTGCCCCATTTGGCTTCGTCGCTGAACTCGTTTTCGAGATATGGCCAGACATCGTCGACACGTGCCAACTGCCTTTGGAGAGCTTCGTTCGCCGTCGATAAAACATGGTTTTTCTCTTCGAGAGAGACGAGCATCTCTTGAATCTTGTAAGCTGTTTGTCTGAAAAGCTGTCGACGTGGCAAGTTGGAAGGATCGAAGACGCTGGTAGGTACGGCTTTGCTGGATCCGTCGAGCGAAGGGGCCGATGGAGGTGCAACCGACTGGTTCACGCTCGGGCTGTCTCGCGCGCTCATGGACGCAGATCCTGGCGCTGCGGCGCTGGATGTATCATTCTGAGATCGAGGCTCGGGCAAGGACAAACTCCTCGCCGCCGCCACGAGTTTGAAGAGCTGTTCCTGGGGCGCGAAGATCTTGGCATCAACCTCCTTCAGCAGCGTGAAGTGGCGCACGAGTTCTTTGGGCAACGCCGCCATCGCGTCAGAGAAGTGCGTAATGGCAGGGAAAATATCGATGGGCTGGTTGCCCATTGCCCTTCGGTTGGCAGAAGTTCTCGCATTGCTCGAGCGCGCAGCATTGGTCGAGTTTCGTGGAGGATTGGATCGCGCCTGTCGAGCCGGCTGCGACCTACGATGCGCTGGCGTTTCCGCCGCGACGGGTTTTACAGACTTCATCTCGTGGTGTCCAGTCTCCTCAATGAATTCGAATGGGTGTTCAGAAGTTCGAGAGCTCGTGGTCGGAAAAGGTGCAGCAGTTCGAGGGCGTTGGCTGATCCAGCAAGAAAGATTGTTTTCCTCGACGGCGGCGACGGACACTAGAGAGCGAGTTGAGCGGCTCGAATGGTAAGGGGAATCCGATGAAAGGGAAAAAAAATTGGAACGAACAAGTCCGCTCGAAGAAGCACGGCTCTTCACCCGTGTATTGCTACATCAAGAACTGCAGAAGATAATATCGCATTGGACGGAAGGCTGTGTCACAGTGACGAGGGCGCGAAGCTGAGCGAGCTCGGGACGCATCGAGGTGATGGAATGCTGCTGCTAATGGTACTCCTGCTCCTGCTCCTGCTATCCAGCATTGGAGTTTGGGGTGACACGGCCAGGTGCGCTTCTTCCTCGGCCCTGGCCGTTAGACGACGTGATTGGTCGCATTGGGAAGAAAAGCGTGGGCCCTCCTCTTATCGCTGATAAGGCCCATTTCGTCATCCTCAATATGGCGAAAAGTTTCTACTCGAACTTTTTCAACGGTGCGCGCGATCGCGGCATCTTCCCATCAGCTCGACGTCTCGTACCATTGACTGAAGCTCACATCAAGAGCCTCATATGATATCATGTTGCATTTTGTCGAGCAAGGGTCCTGCCCGTCTCTCGACACCGACGCCCACTGATGTGCCAACAACTTCGTGGTTATTGCCACCTCTGTCCACGCACCACCGTTTAATCTGCGAAGCTCATTGCCAGTCCATCCACACGTTTCACTTCCTCGCACGTCAGTCCTTCTCGCCTTGTACGATATGAGGATATGATACATTACTTCGATCTCGGGGCGGGTAGCTAGCAGGAGCTTTGTGGGCAAGGTATGAAGGGTCATTTGCCCCTTCTCGAATTTCCGGTCAACCACACGAGCTGTTCGTTGAAGCGGCTCTGGAAGCGCATGTGCAAATGCAGCCACTCTCGCGGACAGCCCGACTATTCAGTCCTTAAAAATGAGCTGGACAGGGCGCACACTTCGACAGCAAGCCAAAAGAAACCACAACCACCAAACCATTGTAGAAAAGGCTGCAGTCAGATCTGACTAAGGCTGATGCGAAGCTGGACAAGGCTGTCTGAACCTGTGAGATGGTCGCCATTTTTGAAGTTTGCGCCCTGTGTGAGGCTCGATGAATACGAGCTTGCTCTGGGCTGGATATTTGTGGCATTCTATTAAGTTTCCCAGACACAACAAGCTCTGCTGACCCAAGATCGACCCGAGCGCGAGAGAGGCAGCCGTTTCCGATACTACTACTGCCGTACGAAAATGAAAACGGATGTGAAGACGCCGTCTGCATGGCCAGCACTGAGCTCCACCCGACTGTAACAGAGCAGTTGTATGGAAGAAAACATAGCTAGTGATTGGTGATATTTTCACGGTACAACGATCAGGTTTAGTCTTTGTATTGTCGGGTTGTATCACCCTAGGGTAGGCGGGAAACTCAGGTCCCTTGCCTTCACGCCGACAAGTGCCTGCAGTAGATCGTCGGCCAAGAAAAAAAACAAGTTATTTGCTCACGCTATACACATTTGGGAACCGAATCCCCGAGAGCAATGTCCACCTCGGGCCGGGACTTTTGTGGTCTCTCGCGGATGGAATCTCATACATGACTGAGGACCGGATCTGCAGCGGAGTCGAACCTCTAAACATTTAGTTCTTCGTCGAACTTGACGTGGAGAAGCTTTCAGTCTGGTGATGGCCCATGTTCTGTTAGCTAATGAGAATATCAGGGCGGGTCAAATCAACTTCCGGTTGTACTTTGGCTTCGGCAACGTCGGGAGGTTTATGCAGTTCAAGTTTATGGTGCTCCCCTCGTGAAAACTGGGTTCTCAGCAGATGCGTACCCTTTTTTTTTTTCCCAGTACGATAGAAGACAGGACTCCAAAGCAAGTTAGTATATGGTAAGAGGTTTGGACTGAGCCTTTGTGCGTGCAAAAAGGGGCGAACAACAGCTAGAGTCGTTTTAACCTAACACAAAGAGTGGTTTCGCGAAAGTGAGAAAGGTATCAAGGATCGACTAAAGCCGGTGAAAGTTGTCGGTGTGAAGCATTAAGTTAAGCGAGCAAACTTTTGTCGCATTCTTAATAGCCAAGGCCTAGTCAGATTGTTTATTGGACATCGAGGCTTCGATTTCAAGAGACAACTCAATCACGTTGAGCTTGGAGCCCCGCCGATTCAAGGCGACGCCTATGAGACAATATTGAAACTTTTTATCAAGCCTTCCTCACTCAGTCAATCGCATTCTCAATTCGAGGCGCAACGCGTCCATTCAGGCTCATGGATCACCTGACCAGATGATCAGGCAGGAGCGATTCGGCGTCCCTAGTCTCGCTATGAGTCAAGGAGTACGGACATACGAGGCTCTCATCTCCCGGAAGTACGTGTACCAGCTGATGCCGATTCCGGCAGCCGAGCGCACACGACCACAGAGGTCACGGGGCCAATAAGCCACGTAAATGCTAGTACACGACCGAGCCGCCGGGCCATGGAATTCGCTTTTACGTGAAACCCTGGGACGTACGACAGCCCAGCACCGTCATATCGACAACAATTCTGGAACGCAGCACAAGCCAGATCGATCCCCTCACCGGAAGGGGGGAGGGGCGAAAGTACACAGGCACCGTCGAGAGCCATGCATCGAGCCACTTAAGCGACGACACGATGACAGCGCACTGCAAGGGTGGTCAGCACACTTGCAAGTCGTGTCTGGTGGTGTGAAGAGAGAAAAAGGAAGGAGAATTGAGTGGTCGGGTCGTGGAGCGCGCCGAGTTTCCATTACGACATCTAATCGTCGGACGATGCATCCGATGAGCTGAAGGTGTTGGCAGTCGCGAGCATGAAATTGTGGGTTGCGACGATGCGTAGAAGAGAGCACTGAGCTCTCATGCCTTGCGGAAATGGATTGTCAGGTGCAGGGCAACAGCTCTCGACGACGAGCGTTTTTTTTCTTGGCCCCCCGCCCCTTTTCCCCTTCTCCCATCTCCGCGTTCGCTGCTCGGCTGGCGCGCCGCTATGCAGATGTCATGCATTGCAGCGGGCCATTTTGTTAAGTCGTAGGGCCAGACAATGCGGGGGCCCCTCGGTACGGCGGTGACAAGAAGAGACAAAGAACCACGGAAGCTGTTTCAACCCCGCAAGCCAACATCGACCTCACGCCCGATCCGGCAGGCTCAGGGGGAAGAGGAGGGAAGCTAGCCGACAAATTGACATGACACACACTGCGCAGCAAGGCCTTGTGGCTGCTCACATGGCCGAGTTTACGGCAGTTTCCATTACTCAATTTCGCCATACGCGAGGCCGATGGCGCGCTAGCCCAGCTGTCTTGGTGCTGAAATGCTGGCAATCAGGACCCTGCCGGGTTCCACAGTGCCTGCCCCTCGGTGGCGCCACGCGACCCTGGAATGAGTTTGCAGCACGTATATGCAGCCGACTGGAGCCGCCAAGAAGAACCTGCTGGTCTGAGCCTCCTCAATCTCCGACTTACACGCACGACGGCGGAAGATGCCTAGAACTTAAAGGCCAGCCTCATCTTCTACTCTGAAAGAACTATTCCGCATCTCACTTTACCTATGTCAACTACTTTTGCCGATCACTCATTATTCTCGTGACGTCAGACGCTCGTGGCTCACATGCGCTAGGCCTAATTCGCGGAGCTGAACCTGACTCAACCCAACTTTTCAACTTTTGCCACGACACAAACCCTGCTTGACCCTCAAGCTCCTCAGGATAGGCCTCAAGGCAAGCAAAGTCTTGACTTCTTGAAAACACCTCGAGCGCGGGCGGAGGCGTAGATCTGTCACGACAACGACACCTGCTCCAACTCCCAATCTTCCCTTCTGTATCAAAGCTTATATTATATGGCCGTACCGATCGGGGCCGGGCGCCGTCGGGCGCCTGACTTCGACAACGCCAGGAAAGTCAGTATGGCTCGAGAGAATTCGCCCTTTACTCCCTCGGAAAGCGGATCCCGCTCATCCTTCTCCTCTGTTCGCGAGAATGATGATGGACTCGCGCAGACCTTCACTCGATCCAAGGTCTCCTCCTACATCGACGCTCCCGAGGAAGTTTTTGATGAATCACCTTCGGCCGAGATCGCCGAGATGTCCTTCCGAACACCTATCACACAGCCCCACAGCAGATTGCATGGCTTCTGGTACCCCCCCGACAGCTTCAAGGGGTGGAAGGAAATTCCTCTCAAAGGCAAGGCTGCGAGCCGCAGTTGCGAGGATATGCGCCGTCTGGGCTTGACCTGGGAGTCAGCTACGGTCTCATCGCATTCGTCAATGAGGAGAACCGACGGCCGGCACTCAGTTGGACAAGCCCCCTTGGAGACTCTTCCCAGCGAGATACTGGGTATGTACTCCCAAGCCTCTAAACGTTGATATTACTCAACTTACTCATCTAATAGGGTCCATCATCGATTTACTCGTGGTTGAAATCCCGCCCAATGGATTGACCACACGCAACACCGATCTCATGGCCCTCCTCCTCACATCTCGAAGCGTCCATGCAACTACTCTCGAAACATTGTACAGACACATCACGATACCGCACTCTCGTATATTCCGCAAATTTCTCAATACCATCAGAGAATACCCCGCTCTAGCGACCATTGTTCGGCGGCTCGACTTCAGCCACTTCAACCCGTCTATGCTCTTTTCCACTGCAAGTGAGCGCGCTCAGACACAGAATCTGACCACAGAGACACTGGCTCAATGCCTCGAGCTCACTCCGTTTTTGAAAGAATTTCTGGCTCAGGAATATGTCGATGCGGACCTTGGCTTTCCTGTGCTCCAAAAGCTTTTCATGGGTTTGCCACAGCTGACGGCGCTGGATTTCTGTGGCTGTTCGTCAGTCGCGTTCAAATCTGCATTCAACGCGCTCTTGAACGAGTCCTGGCCCGAAATGCTACCGATTACCCGACTATCTCTTCATAAGTGTCTGGGCCTCCCGTCAACCGTTTTTCGTACCATCCTCCCACGGCTGCCTAACCTAACGCACCTGGACGTTGCTGGTACTCGGATTACAGATGATGCCTTGGAGAGCATACCTACCACAGCGAGACTGACTCATTTGAATCTGGCTAAGTGCAAGGAATTGTCCTCCGAGGTCGTCATCAATTTTGTGACTTCTCATTCAGCTACAAGGGACACACTTGTGTTCTTGAGCTTGGCCACCGACCCTACCAACCACCTGCTACTCGGCACGGCGGACATCGACAAACTCTTGCCCAAGCTGCCCAAATCTTTGAAATCACTCAACCTCCGTGGCAGCCGAATGAACGCGTCTCATATTCCGGAACTTTCCCGCCTCGCTCAGAGTCTGGAAGAGCTCGCCGTAGGGCGTGGCTTGGAGTTGAACGACGTTGAGAAACATGTTCTAGGCGATGCGCCTCTGCACAATTTGCGATATCTCGATATCTCCGACACCGAAACGATGGTGCGAAGCAACAGCGAGCTGCTTCGTGCTGATTCCGCGCCCCTTCTCGTCATTGAAATGGGTGAAAGGGCATACGAGGTTGCTGCTAAAATGAATAAAAGTTTCCATCGCGTTGGGTGGGCTGCCAAGGACTTTGGCAGTCGATACTGGCTGGTTCGCGGCAGTGCAGATGGAATGACGAGAGACAATGGCGCTCGTTGGTGGAAGATGGGTGCTGAAAGCTGGGGCATGAGAAAGATTCCCGTCGCGGTAGCTGAAGTCGGAGGCATGTACGGCTCATTCATGTTCGGACGGCGTCTTTAGCCGCATCTCTCTGCACCACACATGCATTTCGTGGATGTCTGTCGTTTTCCGGTCTTTTTTTTTTTTCGGTGGAGGGATTCTGGCTTTCGCGGCTCCTGCATTGAGACATCATTCTGGATCTCCATCCTCGATATTTTTGGAGGGTTGCGAAAAGGCGTCACCATGGATCAACAGACTTATAGAGGGATGTTCCGCGCGCGGCTGAGGAGCGACACAACGATGAGTCAAGCTGGGGATCGGACGAACTATCAAAAGCAACAAACACGACCTAATGACCTGCATTGTTTGCATATCCATCTCTTCTCAGCCATTTCTCATCCAGTAAAAAGCTAGCGAGGCAATTCCTGCACAGTTTGGAAGGATGCATGGTAAAAGTTACCTACTTAGGTAGTGCTTGGTGTGGTAGCAATGTTATAGCGGCAATCAGCCTCGGGTTTCTAATATTTGGCACTGCGATATGGTTACCAGGAAATAATACCAGCCCTGCACTGCTGCGCCTGCTCGTACGTCGTGGGGAAAGCCGGCCATGACGAAAGCAATGACTTGCCCAATTTTGCGGGTCACAACATTTCCTGGCTACCTCCAAGTAAAAACCTATTAATCTACTAATCTTCTAGTAGTATGTCACACGGAACGTTCTCCGAAGGTTATAATGCAGCGATCATGTTGCGTGGCGGTCGCCCCCCACAATTAAACGTGACCCGTCACGACAGCAATTCGGTCAACGTCAAGCGACACGACAACCTGGGTTTCATTGACACAACCAGCAGCTCCAGCCGTAGCCTGTACACGAGTGTCAGTGCTAAACTGCCTCACCATGGCGCCGAAACAAGACACGCCCTTCCGCTCGGCGGACATGAGCATGGTTCAGCTCTATGTTTCCAACGAAATCGGGAGAGAAGTCGTGACTGCCCTTGGTGAGCTCGGCTTGTGCCAGTTTCGAGACGTAAGCCAATGTCCCGCCCTCGATCGTGGATGTCAAAACCCCTTTCACGACTTGCCGTATCGCTGACGTGTCCTGCATTTCAGTTGAACGAAGATGTCAGTGCCTTTCAGCGAACATATACGCAGGAGCTTCGGCGACTCGATAATGTTGAGAGACAGCTACGTGCGTTCTCCTTAGTCTTGTCGTGCTCAACGGACGCGCATCTGACTGTGACCAGGGTACTTCCATGCTCAGATGGAAAAAGCGGGAATCCCGTTGCGCACACTCGACCTCGACGCAGAACGATTGACCTCCCCCTCGACCTCCGAGATTGACGAACTCGCTGAACGAAGCCAAAAGCTTGAGCAACGCATCTTTGCTCTTAACGACAGCTACGAAACCCTCAAGAAACGGGAAGGCGATCTTACAGAATGGCGATGGGTTCTTCGGGAGGCCGGAAGCTTCTTCGATCGCGCGCACGGCAGCGTTGAGGAAATCCGTGCTTCGTCCGACAACGATGATGCTCCGCTTCTTTCTGACATTGAACAACACCGTGATGCACCCGAGGTTGAAAGATCATTCTCAGGCATGAACATCGGCTTCGTGGCTGGCGTCATTGGCAGGGACCGCGTGGCCGCCTTTGAACGCATTCTCTGGCGTACCTTGCGCGGTAACTTGTACATGAATCAGTCGGAGATTCCTGAACCGCTGGTCAACCCTACAAACAACGAGACTATCAACAAGAATGTTTTCGTCATCTTTGCGCACGGCAAGGAGATTCTGGCCAAGATTCGAAAAATCTCTGAGTCTATGGGCGCCGAGGTGTACAACGTTGACGAGAACAGCGACCTGCGACGCGACCAGATACACGAAGTGAACAACCGCTTGCAGGATGTTCAAAATGTGTTGCGAAACACCCAGACCACCCTTGAAGCCGAATTGAACCAGATATCGCAGTCTCTTTCTGCTTGGATGGTTCTCATTGCCAAGGAGAAGGCTGTCTACAGCACCCTCAACCTATTTTCGTATGACCGAGCTCGGAGGACCTTAATCGCAGAGGCCTGGTGTCCCACCAATGACATGCCTTTAATCAGATCTACCCTGCAGGACGTCACGAACCGGGCTGGTCTCTCAGTTCCTTCAATCATCAATGAGATCCGGACCAACAAGACGCCACCTACGTATCTCAAGACGAACAAATACACGGAAGGTTTCCAAACCATTGTCAATGCCTACGGCACGGCGACGTATCAGGAAGTCAACCCAGCCATACCGGTCTTTGTCACGTTTCCCTTCCTTTTCGCTGTCATGTTTGGTGATTTTGGCCATGCGGTCATCATGTTGGCGGCGGCGCTCGCCATGATCTATTGGGAGAAGTCGCTGAAAAAGGTGTCTTTCGAGCTCTTCGCCATGATCTTTTATGGCCGATACATTGCGCTCGTCATGGCCGTCTTTTCCGTCTTCACTGGTCTGATCTACAATGACGTCTTCTCCAAATCCATGACGCTTTTTCCCAGCGCGTGGGAGTACAAAAAAGGCGCGGACTGGAAGCCAGGCACCACGGTCGTAGGCCAACTCAACGGGGAGGGCTACAGATACCCTTTCGGCCTGGACTCGGCCTGGCACGGCACGGAAAATGCTCTGCTGTTCAGCAACAGCTACAAGATGAAGATGAGCATTATTCTCGGCTGGGCTCACATGACGTACTCGCTTTGCTTCTCGTACATCAACGCCAAGCACTTCAAGAAGCCAATCGACATCTGGGGCAACTTCATTCCCGGCATGATTTTCTTCCAATCTATATTCGGCTACCTTGTTCTCTGCATCATTTACAAGTGGACAGTCGACTGGAACAATCCTGATCCCGCCATTGGCGGGCAGCCGCCTGGTCTTTTGAATATGCTGATTTACATGTTTCTGCAGCCGGGCAAATTGGATGTGCAGCTCTACAAGGGTCAGCAGTACGTACAGGTACTCCTGCTACTCCTGGCTTTTGCACAAGTCCCTGTTCTCCTGTTTCTCAAGCCATTCTACCTCCGTTGGGAACACAATCGAGCTCGAGCCAAGGGTTATCGGGGCCTTGGCGAGACGTCTCGCGTGAGCGCGCTGGATGGCGATGATGATGGCGACGGCATCGCCAATGGTCATGGACACAGCTTCGATGAAGACGGTGAAGGCGTGGCTATGATCTCGCAAAACATTGATCAAGAACACGAAGAATTTGAGTTTGGTGAAGTCATGATTCACCAAGTTATCCACACAATCGGTATGTCCGGGCAACGAACCTGATAGCTTGTCTACTCTGACAAAGCTGACACGACGCTAGAATTCTGCTTGAACTGCGTGTCGCATACTGCGTCGTACCTCCGTCTGTGGGCCCTGTCACTGGCTCACCAACAGCTCAGTATTGTGCTGTGGGACATGACCATCGGCCGGACTCTAACCTTTGGCGGCGTCCTCGGCGTCATTGTGATTGTTGTCGGGTTCTACCTGTGGTTCTTCCTGAGTGAGTGTCAATCCGTCTTCCGTATGTGGGAGATCCAGTCTGCTGACAGGTTTGTGCAGGTATTGCCATCCTGGTGTGTATGGAGGGCACCAGCGCCATGCTGCACTCGTTGCGGCTGGCATGGGTCGAGTCGTTCTCCAAGTTTGCCGAGTTTGCCGGATGGCCGTTTGCGCCGTTTTCTTTCAACACATTGCTGGAAGAGTCGGAAGAGCTCAAGGATTTCCTGGGCTGAGAGAACAGGCGGCCCTGTGCTGCTCGATATGCATGTCTTTCTTTTCCTCTGTAGACGTAGGTAGCTTATACTGTACATCAATGCATCATTGCATCAGGCACGTCCTTTGTCACCTGTACTGAGATTGCTGCGTTGACGTGTCAGCCTCTGATTGCGCAGTGACAGGCATGTTTGCCAGTGACGCAGAGCATTGATTTATTCTTTTGGCAAACACCGTGCCTGTAGTGAACACAAATGCGTGGCTATTATTTTTTTAATTCATTCGTAGTTTTCTATTGATCGTTTCTCACGCCCACAGCGGCGCAGTCACCTCCACAGCCCTTTCTACCACGGCGCGGATCCGATCGGCAAAGACCTTGTTGTTACATTCCACTTCCAAGTCCTCCAGCCACACAGTAGCAGCCATCTTGTCGACTTTGATGGACACGCCTGGCACGGGGATACCCAACTTGTGCAGCCTCTCAATCTCTTTTCGCTGCCGTGCTTCCGCCTTTTCCTCCTCCGCCTGTTCTTCATTCTCCGCCTCTTCCTCCTTCTTCCCCTTTGATTCTTCGTCTTCTTCCTTTTCATCAGTATTCATGGCGGTTTGTGATGGTGGTGGTGGTGTTTGTGGTAGTCGGGGAGTGTCTTCAGCTGACACATTATCAGCGCCAAATTGCGCCTCGAGGAACCAAAAGAGCCGCTCGAGGCGTTCCTCCGGAGACGCTTTGGCGTGCGGGTTCTTTGCCCCGTCCGCAGCTGTTGCTAAATGATGGTGATTATGGTGGTGGTGATTGGTGGTGGTGGAGGAGCGCTTCACGGCAGCCGGGGAGCTCTCTACGCTGAAGAGCACGCCCATGACGGAGTCGGCGATGCTGTCGTTGAGCATGTTGCCTTCCCACTCGAGCTCGACTTCACCGTTGTTGCGGCAGCGAACCGTCACGCAGCCCATGACGAGGTAGGCAGCTGCAAGGCCGGCCACCTCCTCGTCTGCGGCTTCTGGCTCGTCATCCTCGGCTCCGTCGGGCTTGTACTCTTCTTCGTCGTCGTCATTAGCCTCCATACCATTGCCGTTGCCGTTTCCGTTCTTCAGCGTGCTTTGAGAAGAGCTGTCACTGTTTTTGTCGCTGTTGTGGCGGCGCATCTCGGGCAGTTCCTCAATGGCGCCGAACGTGCCCTCGAGGCCCCATCGGATCAGGTCGATGCCCGCAGCGCTGAGTGTGAGGCGCTGCTTGCACATAATGGTGGTGGTGTTGAGGCCGGCGTATTCACGCAGGTCCTCGGGTGCCATGAGCGAGAGCTTGAAGTCGTTTTGGACGAGGACACCCGTAAGCAGAGGCGCGGAGGTTGTGTCCATGGTGACGTCTTGGGGAGGGGCGATGGATGCCAGCTTGCCGACGACTTTGGCCATCTTGTCGGCCTTGAAGGGAATGCGCAGCTCTTCACAGTTACGAGGGGAGTAGACTTTGACTTTGGACGTCTTGTTGGCGTTGAGAGACAGGAGCTTAGACTTGAGACGCATCATATTGTGCTGCTCGCCGTGAACGAGAATCTGTTTTTCATGTCACTCTTCAGTCAGTGAGTGTACCGATAGAAAGACGAAAACCAAAGAAATAGAAAAAACAAGGTGCAAAGAATTCTCGTTTTCACGTACAACGACTGGCGCGGCGACTTCCTCGATGAATTCGCGATTCTCAACGCCATCAACGTGCGCGGCGAAGGAGTATTCCGCGACACTGCATCGACGCGGGATGAGAGCTCTCTCGGCCTCTCCGCCGGGGGCTCTGCGACCGGCCGTCAGGTTGCGAGACATGATGGCAGGGATCTGATCCGGTTCTTGCATGACTTGGCGGGCCATGGTGCCCTCAACGCTATAGCCGGTGATGATGACGCCGTTCTTTTCGCTCGGTGCCCATCGCTCGAATAGTTCTCTGCTGACTCCGCTTTGCAGCATACCGGGGCTCGCGAGCATCACGCAGCCGCCCACGTCGTCAAAGCGATCCAGGTTCTTCAGGGAACGGATGTACTTGAAGTCCCATGGGCCCCCTTTGCCAGCACTGTCGCCGCTCGCCTCAGCCTCGGCCATACGCTCCCGGAAGAGACGCTTGATATTGTCATTCATGGCACCGACATAGGTCTGGTAGACGACCATACACTTCCTCGCGAGATTACTGGCGTAGTAAATTGGAAATCGCTGAAACTCAGGATGCTTCGCCCAGTATTCATCCAATATCAGAAGCAGCTCTTGGGCGCGGCCCAGGGCAAAGACTGGCAGTAAAGCACGTCCGCCTCGATTCAGAATGCCCGTGATGGACTTCATTAGCGCCTGCTCACGTTCCACCCTGGGCACATGAGATGCGATGCCATATGTCGATTCAGTGATGAGAACGTCAATCTTCACACCTTTCGGCACTTCAGCAGAGACCAAGTGACGGTCTTGTTCGCGGGAATAGTCGCCTGTAAAGAAAATATTGAGCCCCGCGATCTCAATCAGAAACATGGCTGCTCCTAACACATGACCAGCAGGATAGGGAGTGATTCGAATAGAAGAAATTGTGTGGGTAGTGTGGTAGTCTATAGCCTCGATTTGCGGGAATGTATTAAGATGATCCTGTTCAGTGTATACCGGCTGAGTGGTCGACTTTGCCGAGGTATTGCCAACGCGAACGCTGTCTTGGATGAGCCATTTATAAATCGCCTTTGTGGGATGCGTCATGAAGACACGGCCGCGGAAATTAGTCTTTGCGAGCACATATGGTAACGAAGCGGCATGGTCAACGTGGAAACTGTTGCGGTGAATATCGTCAGCTGTGTTGTTTTCTCTCCTTCGTTTGAGACGTCTTGTACATCATAGATCGGACACCGGCAGCAGGGGTGATGGCAGGGACAACAGCGCATGACGCTCGACGCGATGGCACGGGAAGGAAGAAAAGTGTGTATTCATTTTGTAAGGTATAGAGAGACGCGTATCGAATCGTCGGACAATACAACATGAGGACTGCTCTCGGAGCAATGCGCGTGCCAGCCCACCACATCAGATACAGCGCATCGGAGCCGCCTGCATACCGCTCGCCGTTGCCCGCATCGCCATAATCGTGAAACGGCGTCTACTTACTGGCTGATCAGAAGTACATCTACTGTGCTCAGGTCAAAGTCGTCGTAGAAGGGAAGGGCAGCGAGGCCGTCGTACGCGGGATGTTGACCGGCATCAAGCTAAGAGAGGCAATGTGTCAGCTGCCGTGGATAAAGGTCATCAAGAGCGACATCTGCGACGCTTACCATCACTGTCTTGCCCTTGTACTGAATGATGTGGCACGAACGACCGACTTCATTCCCGCCTCCCAGGCAAAGGAACATCAACTCGTCGGATGGATCGACAGGCTCATCGGCACTGGCCGCATTCATCGCCGAAGCCTTTCGCTTGGACGCCATGATTGCGACCCCTCGACCAAAATGCTAGATAGCTCGCGATGCAAATGCTTGGCTCTACCTCACTACATTCAGCAGCACCGGGAATGGCACGCGCACCAATCGACAGGAGTGAGGCTGTTCCCCAAGCGCCACCATCGCAGTGAAAGACGTGAACTGGCTGCAAACTACCGCCGCATGTACATTTCAGAACAAGGAAAAGCAGTACGAGAGGGGGACGGGTTTCGCGTTATGCGAAAGTCTCGCAAGCGGTTCAAGAGCGGAAGTCAAAATACGGGGAAAAGTCGGCACAGCTAGTCTGTACTCCGTAGTTGAACCTTACTTAACTAATATGGGTCCACCTTCACTCATAAAGTATGAATTGTCGCGTTGCACGAAACAAAGGGCGAGAGTCGACATCACGTGACATTAAATTTGCGCTCCCCTCAAACTCGATCTCGAACTCCATTCTTCCATCTCTAGCCAGCACCGCCCTCGACACGTTTCCGACGACTAATGAGCCTTCACCTAAGCACTGGACATCGCGCAAGCTGTAGTCATCCCTTCTCCTGATCTTCGAACTCCTCTATCGACAATCCAGAGGCCCCTGGCCGAACGCTGCATCTCGGATGGGAGAATCCGTCTCGTTTGTGCCGGGCCGTGCTGCCTGCTGAGAGCCTCCTTGCTATCGCCCTCTTGGGGTTTTCGCCCCCGTCGCCTGATTCCTTGGAGGGCGACAAGACCTTTCTCTCCGAATTTTGAATATGGCTCAACCGCAGTCTCAAGCCCCCCCGAGGGCCTTCTCGCCGCCGCAACATAGCCCGTCGCCGGCATCTCAACAGCCAGGTTTTGCGCTCCCACCCACCAAAAGAGTGAGGACCGACGGACCCGTTTCGCAACCAGGCTCACCATATCCGGGCTCACCTTTCGCCATGAGCCCAAGTGCGGCTGGCAGTCCCCCGAATAACTCTCCGACGTTTTCGCCCCCGACCCCGGGAGCATCGGGCTTTCATACGCCCTATGTCAATGGAAATCACACAACGGCACTCAACCTGCCCGATGCGCGAACAGGCAACAGCACCCCTCCATTAATCGTCCCGCAGCCTCCACCTTTGACGATGCCTCAATACACAAACTCGACAATGGTACCGATGCCGCCAGCAGCGGCGTCCCCTGCTCAAACTCCCAGCGTCATGGGGCCACCACAGCGACCAGCCGATCGTCCGACCAAGGACTACGAGTACGACGTGACAGACTCTCTTGCTGGTACTGGCATCGATCTTCGGGCGGAAGAGCAGTACATGTCAGAACTGTACTCGAATGCTATGGACTCCAACTCGGAAGCGAGGACCGGATTCGCTCAGTTGCCCCCAGGAGGCAAAGCTTCATTCTACGGCGCTGGCGTGGCAAACAAGCCCGCAGAAGCGATTTCCGAACAAGATCAAAAGAAGTTTGCTCAGCAAGCAGCTGAGCAGGCGTGGGCCGAGTCGTCCATGAGACTGGCCGTATCACGAACACAGGAGATCAAAGATCCCTTCTTGCTGGTGGCTATTTTGCATCGTCGCGCAGAGAAGATCGCCAAGGACAATCATATAGGACTCAACCTGGAGATGAAAAACAATAGTCAAACGATGGGAAAGTTGCGCCTGCCCGAACAATTCCCTACGCCGCAGGTCACGGTCAAGATGGAAACCGGGCCAGACTCGACAATGGTGCATACCACTGGATCGTACATACCGCACGATGCATTTCTCGTTGATCAACTAGCCCTCATGTCTATTGCTACTAAGCAAAGGCTGCGCGAGCTGGTAGAAGATGCAAACATCGTGGCTGCGCAGAGGCAAAAGACATCACATGGAGAAATTCCGGACGAATGGTCTGCTGCAGCTGCACCATCCAATATGGAGCTTTTGGGTGATGGTCCGAGAAATGAACAAGCAATGGACTTGGATGACGGCGCCGTCGTGGTCCCATCGGAGACTGCACCGCTTAAACGTGGGAACTTTCTATCAACAGGCGCGTTTGTGTAAATTGATCAAGACTAACACGCTTCGTAGGTTCCGCGAGTGAAGCTACTCTGGAAATGAGTAGCCGGCCAGTCAAGAAAGTAGCCAAGATATCGTCACTCGTGACGACGACTATGCGAGAGCTGGCGAGGCAGGAGCGTGAATGGGAAGAAGCTCGTCTACGACGACGTCAAAAACGAAAGGACGGGGTTACGGAAGGAGCATCGACCACTTCACGCGCAGGTAGCGTGGCGCCCGGGACGCCAGGGTCCGTGGCTCCGGAGGTGGAGAAACCCATGACCAAGAAGGAAATCAGAAAGCAGCAGTCGATGAAAGTGGCAGAAGCCAACAGCCACGCCAATCAGAACTTGACGAGCAGCATGTTTGCCGGGCTGGGCGGAAAGGGAGGTCTGTTTGGCAAGAAGAAGACCGGCAAGACCTACGACTGGCTCAATCCGAATCGCGGGGGAAGCGGAGCGAGCACGCCAACGGGAGCAAAGGCCTCGCCCGGCCTGCCGGGGGTAAAGGGGCCAAACGGTGTTCCAGGGACCCCATCACCAGGCAACCCTGCTATGACGACGGAGGGACGCAATCGATTGGGCACATGGCGCGAAGACAAAGAGAAGGGCAAGAACATTCAGCTGCGAGACTGGGTGGTCGTCTTGGAAAGGGATGGCCGGGAGGGCAAGGCTCTGCAGCATGCCTACGTGCACCTGGACGCATCTAATCCCAAGTGACTGATTCATTCAATGGAAAGAGGGAACAGAAGAGGGAAACAGCGTCCGTGACCCGATTTCAAGCGAGACAACCAAAAAAAAAAAAAAGAGAAGAGATCAATGTCCATCCAGCAGATACCCCGCGCCGTGGGATGGCATTTTCTTGCGTGTGTTCTTTCGGGCGCCAAGCGTCGAGTCCATTTTTCTTCTTCCCCCTACATCCTTGCTTCCGCATTTCAACGGTTTTTTTTAATCTTTTTGTCTTTCCTACAGCCTGGCGTTTTTTTTTCTTCTACTCTTCATGCACGAATCACATCATTCAAAACGGCGCAGGGGCAGGGACAATGAAAGCTGAGTGGGTTTTAAACCGGAAAATTCAAGAGAGCATCTTGGTGCTCGCGCGTCTGACACTGCCTGCCTGGCCCAGTGCAGGGCCGTTACCGTGGTCGAGCTTACAGAATTGATGCTACTCGTAATGTGACTGTTGTGCGGTGTGTTGCGCCTCATGAAGCTGCTGTCAGTGTGGATTGTGAGATGGCCTGGTGGTGAAGCACTGCTTGTATCGTGAGCGGTGTGAGATAACGTGGCAATGTGGGGCCGAGTGACGTTCAGATATCAAATCCCCCCCCGCCGACACTGTCGTCATTTGTCGATATGAGATCGTCGCTCACTCTTCTTTTCCATGATCAATTGAAGATGGTCATAGCGGTGCGTACCTCTACCCGATGGGGTGAATTCATGACAGTGGAGCGTGAAACGTGTTGTGAGCTCATTGCTTGCTTTTCGGATTAGGCAATTGGGCAAATTTGCTCGACGGCATGCATCAAGAGCAATCTTGAGCAGTGCGTCAAGTTGGTCGCGCAAGCAGCGCGGGGCGGCGCAAAGGTAAACATTTTTGGAACACACCCAACCGAATCCCTTCTGCCCCATCAGCACCAGCCAGAAGCGAAGGACCAGATCATGGAGAAGAAAGGGGTTTCTCAAGAGCCGAATCCTGGTGTAATCTGTGACGAGCTACCCGGGGGGGAAGGGGGCGCGAGATAAGTACTAACTGTCAGGACTGTATCGCTGCTCTTGATACATGCAGGTCCTCTTTCTTCCCGAAGCAGCCGACTACATCTCCCTCACCGCGTCCGAATCCCTCTCGCTGGCCCAGCCGCAATCCACGTCACCCTTTGTGCTCGGCCTTTGTTCCGCCGCCAAGGCGCACGCCTGTGGCATCCACGTTGGAATCCACGAGCCTACCACGTCTGCGCCCACGGCAGCCAACACCCACACGCCCTCTGACCAGAGCAGCAGCATCAGCAGTAACAGCAGCAGCAGCATCAGCAGTAGCAACAAGGATGGCGGCAAAACAAAAAAACTCTTCAACAGAGTCATATACATCACTCCCGAAGGACACGTGCAGGCCTCGGCGTCGTATGACAAGATGCACGTCTTTGACTACGGCTCGTTGCGGGAGAGCGCGACTGTCGAGCCCGGGACGAGACTCACGCCGCCGTTCGAAACGCCCGTCGGCGTGATTGGCAGCCTGATTTGTTTCGATCTGCGGTTTCCGGAAGCGGCTGTGGCGTTGGCTGCCCAACGGCCCCCACCGGCATTATACAACAAGATGACACCATATCGAGACGCATCGTCTTCTTCTTGCGGCGAATCAGCATCAGCAGCAGCAGCAGAAGCAGAAGCGGCCGGGGAGACGTGGAAGAGTGCGCAGATCATCACATATCCCAGCGCGTTTACCATCAGGACCGGCAGGGCCCATTGGGAGACGTTGTTGCGGGCGAGGGCCATTGAGGCACAGGCCTGGGTGGTGGCGAGTGCCCAGGTTGGCAGGCACAACGACAAGAGGGCCAGCTACGGGAACAGCCTGGTGGTCGACCCATGGGGGGAAGTGCGACTGCGTCTGGGAGGCGTGTTGGGGAACAAGGGGGGAGGTGATGGTGGTGGTGGTGGCAGCGTTGGCGAGGCAGAGCCGGGCGCAGTTGGCCAGATTGGCTTTGTTGAGTTGGACATGGATATGCTCGAAAGGGTGAGGAGGGAGATGCCGTTGGTGCGCAGGCTGTTGTGACGTGGTGGTGTGCTCTTCGCTCGTTTCAGCTACAGACACTCACTCGCCCTCTAGGATTTCAAGGGTAGGATATATATCATTTCAATAGTGCGTGGTATGGGGAAGGGAGCAAAGAAACCACGACAAAAGTGTCAGCATCACCGTGATGACGCGAGTGATGGGCAACAGCGGCCCGTTTTCAGAAGAATGAATGGTATGATTCACGGATGTGATGTCGTGTAGTCGGAAGCCCCAGTCCGGCGGCGGCAGCAGCAGCAGCAGGGCACAGAAATGTCAAGCGGCCGAGTCCCGTCTTCCCCGCACGTCCTTAGTGCCAGCAAAGCCATCATCGATCGAACGTCCACCCCCCTTCCATTCTATTCCTGTCTTTTTTTTTTTTTTTTTTGGTGTAAGCCCCTCAAGAAGAAGCAGCTCATTGGACAACTTTTAAATCGACATATTAAAAACAGAGCCTCTAAAGTGAGTTGTGCAGCTCAATTGTGGACCCCCCTTGCCTCCTACTGTGCTATTGTGCATACAACAGCAGCAAGGCACCCAGCCAGCGAGCCAGCCAGCCAACCAACCGGCTTGCATCCCCAGCCTACTTCTTACTACTAGCTCAGCCCCAGCCCAGCCCAGCCCAGTTCGAGGTCGCACTGCATTACCGATCCGACCCGCGATGGCCTCGCTATGCGCGCGCTTTCCAAAAGGATGCGCAAACACACTCCAGCCCTATCCTGTACTCCTCTTCGTGACCTCCTCCTCCTCCTCCTCCTGCTGATGATCCCCTTGTTCCTCCTCCTGCTGCTGCTGATGTACGCCCTCGGCGCAGCCCATACCGTCTCGCCCAATCATAGTCGTTTCGTGGGGGGGAAAAAGATGAAGGAAAAGGCATGAGATACAGCCGCCGACGCAGCGTTGACACCTGGTCAACTAACCGTTCGACACTGAGAAGACAGCTGCGCATAGACGGGCCAATCAGCACGCTGTACGCTGCTGCTGCTGCCTGATTCTCTCTGGGACCGCTTCGCATCGTAGGAGTCGCAAGCATATGCACCCCCCCCTTCCTCCAGCACACTTGCTTGACGTCCACCACCATCATCATCATCATCATCATCATCACTGCAGCCATTCACACTATCCGGGTGCACTGATTCGAGCGCAGCGAGGCCAGCCCGCCACAGGCGACCCTCGGTTGGATACCCCGCGGGAGCTCGCCCCCCTGTGCTCGGTATCCTTTCGCCCTCTGGACTGCGCGTGTGCGCACGTAGGAACATTGGTAGTTAGCACCGACAAGAAACGAAAAGGTTCGGTTGGTGTAGATTTCATGTGCGCACAGCCCTTTCCTAAGTAAAGGAGGTACCTAGCTGAAAGGAAAGGGAGGGCAACCATGCTAGTTAGTAGACATGCTCCGATGCTCAAGTGAAAGTTGTCTCTTTCCTCCCCGTCCAGGCTCGCTAACGGGCCATATCAAACAACAGAAATGCGACACATCGTTCTTTTGTCTGTTCTGCCCCGCCATGCCGATTGGCGCGCGCCCCCCCCTCCTTCCCTTCTCCTCCCGGCAAATCTCACCAGCACCCGGGCATGTCTCGGCCGAAAGTGGCGGCACAAGGGCAACCCGTGTCTACTTCTGCCTCCCTTGCCTTGCCCCGGGACAACATGCCCGATAAACCTCGTAGCCTTGCCTTGTCCCTGTGTTATGCTGGACGCTGGTGTCCCAGCTACCCGGATAGGCATGCAGTAGACGACTCTTGAGAACAGCACACAATCTCAATGCAGCGCATAAGTCTTCTCTATTGTAAATATCTAATCGGACACAGGCGCCAATGCCGGGGAGGAGTGAGGAGAACCTGGGCAGCCCACCTCAATCGTCTGATTCTCCCATTTCTGCCAGCCTTTGGTCAGAAAACTTGCTCACAAAATCCTATCAAGGCAACAAGGTCCGTGAAAAGGGGGTATCATTCATCCATTTGCTTCCCGGTACAACACAGGCTTTTACGCCCTGAGCAGTCTCGTCCAGTACATAGTGATGGTACATGATAAATCGGATTACAACGAATGTGTAAAGGAAACCAACTGCTCAGTTCAACTGCCATCGCCGCGAGGCTTTGCATCTGGAAACAGGAAAAAAAAAAGAAGAGAAGCAAAGAGAAGCTCAAAAGAAAAGACAAACTACAGAACAAGAAGGGGCGATGTGCGTGTACACGAAGCACCCGAGAAGAATCAACCGTGATTCAAATTCCCAATCTATAAGCGAGTTGCGTCGCCGAACTGCCTGGCTCCTCTGTCAAAGGCGCACCCCGAACGCCGAATGCCAAATGACTTTCCAATCGCCCGCGGTCATCGAAGTGAAAGAGTGGCTTTGGGCGGACTGACGGACTGATCTCCGGTGGCGTTGATTCCTCTCGTGTGGGGAAGCCCACGATCTCAGACAAATCGCGAGCTGTCGAGTTGTCTGCATCTGACATTCCAATGGTGCAGCTCATGTGCGGCGACGCGATCGATTACATGTCTCAAGTTCGAGTGACTCTCGAGCCCCAACGAGGGAACAAACCCTCCACTTAGCCAAAAGCAAAGCGGGATCAGAGACGAAGAAAAAAAAAAAAAAGGAAAGCCGAAATTCCAAATGGCGCCCCGTCTATTGTAAAACGCCGTATGTGAGGCTCTGTCTCAAAAGCAAAAACTCAGAATCCACTTTTTTTTCTTCGCACGCTTGGGTCCAAAGTCGAAAAGAAATGCGCTGGGGTAAACAAGCTGGCCGTTGTCCCTGGGATGACAGAAAGCTGTGGCTCCGAGTCGTGTCGTTTATTGACTGATGCAAAGATATTAAAACAAGGTTGCGAAGATATTATACCAGAGGGCTCAATACATGAGTGACTCCGGAAGTCGAAAAATAGATGGAAACCGTGTAAAGGTCTGTCGGTGAGCCTGCGATGATCATCGTCGGCCCTTGCTGTCCTCTCAGAACAGGGAGGCTATTTGGGAGGCTTGGGTTGGCCCGGCGGCGCCGGCCTAATGACGCCAGTAACGTCATAAGCACCGCGAGCCATGTCGCGCACGGTGGTCGCTGAATACAACATGATGAGTGTCGCTGAAAGAGCTCAGGCAAAAGTATCTAGAGCATGCCCTTTGTCAGCCAAGATCGCGAAGTTGATGTCAAAGAAAATATCAAGGATCGTCGGCGTTGTCACATTTATACTCAACACCACAGGCCCAAGACTCTAATAAGAGGCGAAGTGACGAGAGCAAAAGCGGATCCTGCATGCAGGGGCTAGAAAGCCGAAGAAATGAGAGGCCAAATGACTCTTTCCAACAAGCGAAGCATTACATGATGATGTAGCTGACGGCAAGCGATGGCGACTCACAAAATTTCAGGACTGGTACAGATGGTGTGACCAAAACGACTCAGAAAAGTCTAGGATGGCAGCGACACTGCTCGGCTAGGAAACGCTAGGCGATATGACCAGGGAAGAGAAAATACCCAGGCGGAAGAGAAGGAAAGAGAAAGGAAGAATGCCAGATTGGCCAGCTTGATTGCGCGCGTTGCCAACGATATTGGGCAGTACCGGCAGGTCGAGGGGTAGGATGCAGATCTGAAGGGACAAGGCGAGATGAATCGGCACCGGCGCGTTGGAACAAGGCAACACAAGGACGATTCACTTGTCGCGAGTTCCAAATTGTGGCGATACGAGGCGGCTCGGCTTGATTTTCTTTGTGTAAGTGCGAGGCGGCAGGTCCCTGGAATTGGTGTGTCACAGGCTGGTTTCGGCGAGCTGAGCTTGGTGCGAGAAGAGAATATATATACACTCGGAGTAGACCCGTCTCGGCTGAGTCGATGGTGTTTTGCAGTCTTGAAGAAAATGAATGAGAGGGTGTCAGGGGCGGTCCGAGATGGTAATGTACGAGTCGCGCGGTCGAAAACGTCAATCAGGCACGGACGGGTACCTAGCGCTGGTCACAATAGTGGATGCCAGGAAACGGACGGATAGCAGATTTGTGGCGCGCGCGCGCGTGGGAGGTCAACTTCTTTCGGTGCGGACAACGAGAGACAGACAATCTCAGTGGGTCGACTGCTCGGCAATAAAAGGAGCTGACGACGGTATGGAAACGGCAGAGATAAACGAGAGAGCAGGCGAGCAGACGCGACCAAAATCAAAGCTCGAAACAATAACGCCGATGAGGATGTTGCGGAAAGAGTGTTATTTCAAGGTGGGCAGCGGGCCGCTTTTGTACAAAGATGGCGAGAGTCGTCAACTTGCGCAGAGGAAACGCAAGCAAGGGCAGCGGCCTGGTAAAATTGAAAAGTTTGAGAAAAAAAAAACGCGCCCAAAGGAAAAAGCAAAAGAGTCAGTCGAGCAAGCCAGGGAGGCAACAAGGGAAACGAAGGGGAGGGGTGTGTGAGTGTGTCTGTGTCTGGACAATTTTAGTGCCCGCGTTGCGACTTGCCAACCCAGCGCTTTGCTTGTCGTCCGTGCTCATGTAAAAGGGTCTGGTCTGCTTTGCTTGGACTGGTTCCTTTGGGGGGACAGGGAAGGAGGAGGGGAGGGGTGTGGTTTGACGGGGGAGGAGACCCAGTTGCCACTTTGGTATCGCCGCGGCGGAAAGATAATATCCCCCCCTTTCCCTTAACCGCAGGAGAAAGGAGGGAAGGAGGGAGGGGGAGGCCGAAAAAAATAGGAAAAGACCTGCCTGCTTCCCAGAGCGTATGCAAATTGAGGATCAATGCGAGCGCACCTCGGCCACACCTCATTCCCATCGCTGCTCCTGGTTCCTTCCAGTGCAAGGTTTGGAGAATCCTGCCTTTTTTCTTCTGTTTTTTTTTTTGTTTTCGAGAAACGATCCTTTGCCCTCAACACCAATAGCCTCCTGTCTGTCCCTCGTCAGGTTCTCGCGTCTGACAACCGACGAGAAAAGGAGCACAGCACGTCACTGGCGTTGCACATCGGTCCTTGGAAAACCGGTTGGCTTTGGTACGTGCTTCAGCTGGATCACAAACCGCCGTGCACCATAAGAAAAAAAATTAGCCAGTCGGAGGACCGCCAGCTTGATCATTCTCCTCTCATTCCGAGAACGGGGAAACGGCCCATGCCTGGTCAGCAATACATAAGCCTTGGCCACCAAACGGGGGATGTCATCGTGCCATGACGGCTTCTTACTTCTCATGAATCACTTCGTAAGGGGCGTGGCTTCAAGTTGTCCCCACCCCCTCTACCCCCCCTCCTCTTCCGTTCTTCCAAACGCAGCTCTCTCGTCGTGTGCCTGACATGGGTCCCGTCTCCCCGGGGCCTTGGGCCGGTCCTTCGACAGGGGTGCAGCGTAAGAGGTTGCGTCGGGGTCTTTGCTGGTTGGCCCGGGTCTACTGTTTGTAAAGCTTGCCTCATCCGTTTGCCTCGCAACCATCAGCCAAACCATCGGCCGGAACACGCGCTTCAGCTGTCCCTTTCGCTGACCAGCTTGTCGGGTCACCAGCTCATGGGCGCTCGTTGGCAACTGTTTTGCTACTTGCTTCTGCCTCCACATCTGATCCTTGCCCCTTACAAACATCCGGCGCATGTTAGTCGCAACTCTGGTAATCTTGGCTGTCGGTTCTACACCTCTCCGTGCGCTCGCTGTCCCCCGCCGCTCGCATCTTATCAAACGAACATTGTGTGACGCACGAAATTGGGGCTCGCGGTCGAGGTGTTGCCAATCGCAGAGGCGTGTCATAGTCCTCAAAATTGTGACACTTTGCTTGTCCAGGCGAACGTCTCATTGGCGAGCCGTGTTCCATTGAAGGCCATGCCTTGGCTCTCCCCTTTCGCATTAGATCCCAGAAATTGCATTAAGTGATGTCGGTCATCAAGCCATTGCTCGGCGTTTAACATATACATATAGCTTTACAGCATGCAACTCTTCTTCACCGGCAGCCCCGGACAGTCCCGATCGTTGATGCCCCATCCGCGGGTTGACAAATTATTCTGCGCTGCGCCAGGTATTCAAAAACAGCTGCAAAGAGCAAAGTGCCGCAAAGTATCTCCCAATACGCAGGCGACTTGGGTTACGATGAGGACACATGCCAATCAATTTCTGAGTTGTCATGTCCCAGAACGGGTTTCACTGGACATGACGGCTGATGCAGGCTTTGCGACCTCGATGGAATCAACGGATTTGATAGCTTCGCGGTCGAGGGCTACCTATTGCCGTAAGCGCATCAGTCATTGGGGGGAAACAAATACATACTGCTGGAGCTCCTGAGGTCAGCCAAAATGCGAAGCAAACCTGCCCCGTACGCCCTGCCAATTTGTCCCGACAGCTCGGATTATTGACTCAAACATGCGGGCAAGGCAGTGCAGTGGTACCAATTAGCGGGCCGAATCCTTGCCTATGCTGGCGACATGAGGAGCCTATCACTGGGAGCTAGGCCCGCAAACTGGCCCCTCCCTGATTTTATCGCAAGCCGCCACGAAAGGAACCAAGGGCAAACCACGAGCTTGATTTGGAACTCAGTTCTGTGCGTCATGGCAAACATGATCGCTTTCACAATGGTCATCCTTGCGGTCGCTGCAAGGCATCATTGCCTCGCACGAACCCAGACATGATCTGCTTTGGTACCACGCGACCGTTTTGTAGCCGAGAGAAGTCTCGTACAGCGATCCCTCTTTTTCTGCAGACGTGTCCCGACTTTCCAGCAGAAAGGTACTGCCGTGCTATTCATTCGGTGGGTGGTTCCATTCCCAAGCTGGCGACGAAAATGACGGTAGAGTCGACCAAGTGGCTGTGAAGGGAGCAATCGGCATGACGTCAAGTTCATATGTCTGCCCAGGCTAGCTCGTGATGAGACAGGCGAGACCGCATTGACCCGACGACGCCAAATTGGCGGGGAGGCATTGTTGTGGTTCGGAAAACCTGCATTATGACAGTTCGGATGGCCTGGCTTGTCTCCTGGCCTCGCAACAATGAGCTGATGATTTGTCTCGCCGGCTCAGAACCAAAAGCTGGACAGGTCACACTATTCCTGAACATGAAAAATTAGCGAGATTTTGTAGCCTTGTGCTGAACCTGGGGCACACGAAGGATGGCCACGTTGCTGTCTGCAACGATATGCAAGGATCTGCGGGGTGCAGCTCAATTGGCAGCTTGCGCAATATCAACCGACTCATTCTTTCGCCGTCATGGCACCAGTCGCGCGGTTGCGCCGTGGTGGATGAATAGCAATCTCGGTGTAGTACATATTGTGCCATTTTGAGGAATACGGCTCGAGGTTTGGGGCTACGGAGGCTAAAAATTATTGGGGTTTTCTTAATTTTGTTTGTGCGTGCACTTTCGCTCGTGGCTAGGAAGGTGCGGTGCATTCCTGCCAATTTAAAAGTGAGCCAGAAAGCTTGCTTGCTCCTCATGGCGAAGCAGGAGGTCACACATCTGATCAGCCTCGCAGAGTTCAGAACCCTCGCCGCCAAACTCGGCCGAATCTGCACACTCTAGCGACGCCCCGAAGACTTTGAGTCATTCAAACATCATGCTCGTCCCACCTCATTTTGTTGATCGGATTCCATATTCCCATCATACTGTATATGCAGCGGACAGCCGCGGATCGCAGCAGGTCCACGATTGAGTCAGGTCATGAGGTTCGGCTGATGATGAACCTTTGGAAATCTTTCAGAGGGATCCGCGTCAGGCGGATCTCCAACGTCATGATCCTGGAGACATCCCCACCAACATGACAAGTCAAGCGAAGTCCAGCAGAAACAGCCAAGCTGATTTTCGCAGACGCCGAGCTCGATCTGAGTTGTGCGTTGTGAAATCTGAAGTTCCGGACGAGCTTGAGCAGGCAAGCTGACATGTGAGTCTCTTGTGGTGACTGTCACCCTCATGGCCCCCCTTCCAGACTCGTGGCGTTACGTTCGCAGTTTGGTAGGGCGATCGGCCTAATTGATGAGTCTGGCAGGCAAATGCGCTCAACGAGAACACAATTCGCAAAGCGGCCTATTGCGCGGCATCTGAAAGTGTAGCCATCGCCGCAGGATCTGAAGCCTCGAAATTGGACATGAATATTGGCGCTAATGACGACAACGAAAAGCCATGATGTGGATATCTGTACGGCGCTCCCTCTTCACGCATCTTACCGCGGATGCCTGCATGTGAAGACGATGCAGTATTGAAGGTGCGCTCCGTGTCAGTGCCGGATCCCGATTCGTTCAAGCATGCGCTGCAGCCCGAGGCGGCCAAGAAATGTGCCAAAAACGACACCTGATTGCTGTCCCTTCGATGCAACCTGCTGACTTCTCCCGATATCAGGAAAAGTAGTCATTGACCTCCAGTAAAGGCATGGGTGTGGCTTGTCGTGGCTGGCACTGCCAAATTCGACAAGGTTCCTGGAGATTGACAATGAAACTACGGTCCCAACTTTAGCTCGGGAATATCACTGAAACGGCAGAGAACGGCATCTCGCAAACCACGCATTGCCTTCCAATCTTTGACTAGTTCGCAAGTTTTCTCGGCAGCCCTTTGATGCCCAGAACTCCCGTTGAGCAGGATTCTGCTTAAACGGCGAGCCACTCGTGCCCCGATCAAAGCCTCGTCGGCAGCGAAATGCGCTCATGCCTTTCAATTAAGATGAGTCCCGTCGCAGAGTGAGGCTGCGCAATAAGGCAATTGTATCATGATCCAGACCCACCCTCTGCCTAGACCCGCCTGGCCCCTCAATAAGACGGCTCTCACGATCATGGCAAATCGAAACAGGCGGAGTCTCGAGCAGAAACATCTGGCCAACTTTTGAGCGCAAGAATCACCAGGTTCTAGAAGCCAGCTCAGCCTTATGTCCCTCGAGAATGCCAGGAAGGCAATCCTGGCAGTCTGCTGCGGCAACTATGTCTCCGGTGCCTCGTGAACGACTGGAAATGCGCCCCAGAAAGAATTGCCACTAGAGCCGTCGCAAAACTCCCAGGACATTCTGTTGGATTATTGAAATTAAATCTTGAATACGCAGCGGTTACGCTGTGCCACTCGCGCCCACAAGTCAGGCATGCGCTTGTCACATCTCGGCTGGGTGTTAATCTCGCGATTGCGAGGCTCGTCGGTCTCTTCACCGGCTGCGTATGCTTTGTCGACGAAAATTCATCCGATTCGCGAAAGTCAAGGAGTTTCTGAAAGTGGGACAACACCGAGCTGACGTACAGTAAAGCCATACGTACTGTACAGCCACTTTCCGTGGAGGACTTAATCTCTTGCCTCGGCAGAGGCCTCGACGTTCCAAAAAGCTTCCAGAAGTGGATGGCTAATAAACGATCTTTTGTTGGTACTGTGGGGTTGAACCAGCCTGGGTGCCGGTTTGGCTCGACGACAAAGCCGTTTCATGTGAGCGAGGCCTACATACTTGCCGCTCTTTGAGCTTTTACCGTAGGAATCTATGCCAGTTGCCGCGCTCGCTCGCGGGTATGGAAGCTCGTACTGCATTTTTTTTTTTGCCACCTCTTCCATAGCCATTCTGCTCGCCTTGTTCGGCGCGACCGTCGACTATGTTAGCTGCACCCCTACTATTAACAAGGGCAAGCAGGCTGGTTGGTTCATGAGGCGCGATCCCATGCCCGGCTGGTCATGCCTGCCAGGGAGGTATCCCGCCTGTCCCACAGCTTGCCAAGTTCCTTTGATCACTGCATAATTTTAAAAATTTTCCCCATCACTAAGTATGAATCAGTGTCTTTGTAGGCGCGGATGCAAAATTGCCTTCAACGCTGTGAATCTATTCATTGATAGTTTTTTCATTGATTGCTTGTAGTGCGACCGGCAAAGGCTGGAGGCAGAAGAGGGAACACGAGGATAAATTATCCAGGAGCCTTGTAATTCATGGGCGAAAGGTTGGGTCCCAATGCACGGGTACTTGTCTTTCTCCTTGGCCACCATTGGTGATTGCGCTACTTGACTCTGGTAAAGGGCGAAGGCATTAGTAGCGAAATTTGAATAGTTGAGCCACTCGTATCTTCTGTTCAGCCTTTTTTCGGGAACGTAGCTGGTGAACAAAATGACAGATCCGCAAAAGCTAAGATGGAAGGAACCCGAGGACACCCTCACCTGCAAGTTTCAGCTCTCGGGAGAAACGGACTGTGTCATGAGCATTGTTGAGCTATTTATCGACCCGCAGTCTTGGGTGAGCATTCGTAGACAGACCGGTGATATTGGCGTCCCAATGCTGTGACAGTCAAGACGCTTCAGCTGCATACGTCACTCTACCGACGGGGTTTAGGCGCGGGACGTCCGAACTTTGCCAAGCCGGCCTGCTTTATTTCCTGAGCCGAAGGAGAATTCGAATGGCCGCCCTACGTGGTAGCGCCAAGAAATTGAAGCTGCCGTTACACCCTTTCCTTGCGCCTAGAAAGAAGCAGATCGATATGTGTGTGCTGTGGTCTGAGAGTTGGGCCTTGCGAGAGTTCCCCAAGCGCGACTGTGAAAATAGGATGCTTGCGCTGACGAAATCGTCGAATTAAACCTCGCAGACTACGATCCTACGAGAGCTGCGTTAACACTTCCGCCACACGTTGACATTTGCGCCAGGCGTTGCCCGATATTTCTCGCTGAACGCGCAGGCAAACAGGTCCTTAGTACGTGTGTTGAAAGTCAAGACTTTCCAGAGGAATGCCTTCAGACATCCCGAAATCCTTGCGGTATTACTGCTCTACAAGCAAGTCAATTTGCGCACCTACCAGAATCAACCCAAATCAGATATGGAGGTACTGTCATTTGTGCGGTACTGGAGTCTGGAAGTTAAGTCTCGCACCATCTCCCCATTCACCCCACTATGCACTGCCTGCCACCAACTCAATCCCCGCCATGCGTGACGCAGCAGCTCCCTGAACTCGACAACCAGGTCTGCCCGATGTGCATGGCTTGAAGTCCCGACGTATACCTGAACTCCAAGCACTCGCACTGGCAAGACGTGACCAGCTATTGCGCCGATCATCATGTCAATCATACAACAACACACAAGCGCGACGCTCAGCGACGCCTGGCGCACCATCAATATCGACGCCTACAACGAAGACTCCTCGGTCAACTTCGACGTCTCGACGTTGCACCCGCCGCAGCCGGACATCAGCGAAGCCGAAGTTCGTCAACTAGCCGGCCAAGTGCGGCAATTGCTGCGGGGAGGCGACGCCGAGGGCGCTTTGCGAGGATGTCTAGAAACGCCAGTGTACAATGGGACAGAAGCTGCGAAAGTAGGACGAGCGATTTCTTCCTACTTATTCCTCTGGCTGCTACTGCAAATGACGAGGAGAATAACAAAGAAACAACACACTAACGAGTGGAAATTCTGGATAGGATGCGCATCTACAAACAATCATCGAGGTCCTGCAGTCGATCAAAGCGAGCGAGATGAGTCCCCTGCTTAAAGGCATTTACGAATCACAAGGCGGCAACGAGTGTCTGGATGTCTTGATGAAATACATGTGCGTGTGTTGTGGGCGAGGTCGAGGCTGAGTGAGGAGGTGCTGACGATTCTTTGGCAGATACAAGGGCATGGCAATGGGACACTCGAGCGCAAGGGGAACAAAGGTTACGCCTCAATCGACGGGAGGATTCAGTCAATTTGGAGCTCGGCCAGGCGCGTCAAATGAGCCTGATGCGGCGGCGATGAGCGTGTTGCTCAGCTGGCATGAGAAGGTGGTCGATGTTGCTGGCCTGGGATGCATTGGCCGAACCATGACGGACTGGCGGAGAGTATGAGATCATACGGGTGAGCGGTCTTTCATGTTTAGACGTTGAGCTGTCTAGCGACTTCGCGTTTCAAAGACGAAGACGAAAAGAGTAGTGAAATCCGGTGCTAATCACAGGCTATCCTTTGCCGACTGGAGTTCAAACCCTGGTAATGGAGTTTCATGCAGACAATGACCGTTTCATTCATGGCTTCTCTTGCAGTATGTCCTTGAGATTGACCTCACCGCTCCCCCTGGCCAGCGGCTTGGGTTGGTTCTCCCCCTCCTTCCACCCAATCATATAGATGATTCTGAATGTTGCGGGTATTGACCCGTCTTCACTGCCATGCAACGCTTTATATATAGCCTCATTGGCCATCAGCACGTCTTTGCCAATTGGTCCCATTTCTCTGCCCAGGACGGCATTGTTCTCTGCCATGGCCTGTAGATCCTTCATCAGCGCAAAAGTGTCCGGATAGTCGACGATGATGTCATCCACATCGACTGTTAACATTTTGAATCCCGCCTTTTGCAGCAGACCGCCGACATCGCGAACGTCGGCCAACGGTGACACGCGAGGCGAGATGCCACCTCGACGTTCCTGCTCAGCAAGTTGCAGAGACGAGCGAAGCTCAAAAAGAGTATCGCCGCCTAGCATGGCGCCGATGAAGGGGCAGTCGGGCTTCAAGACGCTGTTGATTTGGGCCAAGATGCCGGGCAAATCGTTTATCCAGTGCAGGCTCAGGGAGCTCATGACGAGGTCGAACGATTCAGGCTCGTAGGGCACGCTCTCTTCATCTTGCAGGACTTGGCGCGTGATCTTGAGTTTTTCGTTGAATGGCAGATCTTTATCGCGGTACAACATGGTCTCGGAAGAGTCTGCTGCGATGAGCTCTGAGATTCGCGTCGCCAGCGGAGGGGACACAGGCTTGGAGGGGTCCGGGTCCGGGTTTTCGCGCGTGAGTGCTCGTGCGAGGTTACATGAATTGGCGCCGAGATCGAGAACTCGGGGAAAATGCCGATTGATGTCCTGCAATTTTGACCGTGAGCAGCCCGTCTGCACAGGGCGACGGCGACGAAAGACGTACCAGTAGTCGTTCCGACACTCGAACGGCAACCTCATCTTTGAGATAGTCAGCCTGACGGCTTGCCTCAGCCCGTGAAGCCGCGCGCTCCTTTTGAAGCCATTTTGTGTTCCGATTGAAGACCTGGAACCGCGGTGCACCGGCGGAATGGGCAGCGTACGCTCGTCGATTGGCGAGATGGGACGACGTGTGGGATGCACTCAGCCCAGCTCGACCCAGTATAGGGCTACATCTGGCACATACTGGCATTTCAGTGCGTATTTTGAGAACAGCTAGCTGACCGGAGCTGTAGCGAGGCAACTCATTCCCTGCGATGCAGTGCCAGGGCGGGACTTATTATCTCGCGGCAGTGTGAGCTACCATTTGGCAGAGAAGGCATCATTGATGTCAGTTGTCAATAGACCCACCCGCCCGATGCAGATCAAAGCTTCAAACCCGCTAAGCTCGGCCAAGCAGGGGCCTGCAGACCGTCGTGGCGCTGCGAAGCAGAGCTGAGAGCTGCCAGGTTTCGGCGGCTGGCTGAGTGACAAGCCCCGACATGATTGCCCCGCTGTGCGTTGAGAGCGAACGGCCTGGTGGCTGATGCCCCAATTTGGACCGGACTAGCAATTTGATCAGTCAAATCAGTCCAAACCGCCCCTCCCCTCGCCACGAGTTGCTCAACGTCGCCAAGCTCGCAGCAACCGATTCGTCCACGACGCGCATATCCATATGAGGATGCGGTAATGCTTGAACCGCATCAGAGGGTCCCCACTGCAATTCGACAGGGCAGAAGCCAACGACGACGACGACGAGCACGACGACGAGCTGTCCCATAAAGCAAATAAAGTAAACGCGCCGGGCGACGCATCACGCAGGGGGGGAGGGGAGATTGTCTCTCTAACGGTCGCTCGTGGAGCCGCGTAAGCCGATTCACCGACCAGAGAGGAACACAATCGGCCACGCGCGCGCAGGATCTCTCGATTATGCCAACAACAACCCCTTTCAAACCGGTGAATAGGGTCTGACTTCGAGGAGCGTGAAAGCGCAGCGGCGAGAGCTCCAAACATTTCCGGCCCAGAACGACGTACCGAGGTGGTCCGGGGTTGATCCAGGCGCACGTTGTCCGCAATGTCGACGCCCGGGGGCGGCTTTCTCGGCCGCTCGAGCAGCAGCAATGCCAACATGCGAGGGCTAGTGCAGTTCATTGCCGACCTGCGCAACGCTCGAGCCCGCGAGCTGGAGGAAAAGAGAATCAACAAGGAGCTGGCAAACATTCGGCAAAAGTTCAAGGACGGCAACCTGAACGGCTACCACAAGAAGAAATATGTCTGCAAGCTCCTCTACATCTACATTCTGGGATGGGACGTCGATTTTGGCCATCTGGAGGCCGTCAACCTCATCTCGGCCCAGAAGTACTCGGAGAAGCAGATTGGCTATCTCGCCATGACGCTGTTCCTTCATGAGAAGCACGAGCTTCTGCATCTGGTGGTCAACAGCATACGCAAAGACCTTTTGGACAACAATGAGCTCTTTAACTGCTTGGCTTTACATGCCATCGCCAACGTGGGCGGCCGAGAAATGGGTGAGGCCCTTAATTCGGAGGTCCATCGCCTGCTCATCTCCCCGTATGCCTCGCCCTCCTTCGCGGCGCATCGATGAGTGAATAGGACATGGCTGACTCTGTTTACAGTACTTCAAAGTCATTTGTCAAGAAAAAGGCAGCCCTGACGCTTCTTCGACTATACCGAAAACATCCCGACATCGTCTCCCCTCAATGGGCCGAGCGCATCATACATTTGATGGACGACGCCGATCTGGGCGTTGCTCTCTCGGTGACTTCACTAGTTATGGCGCTGGCCCAGGACAATTTGGACAGCTACAAGGGTGCTTACGCCAAAGCTGCTGCCCGGCTCAAGCGGCTCGTCATTGATGGCGAGTACACATCGGACTACTTGTACTACAAGGTCCCGTGCCCGTGGTTGCAGATCAAGTTGCTGCGGCTGCTGCAGTACTTTCCCCCTTCAAGTTGGTTTTCATGCTGGAAGAAATCCTGATGCTTCATGAATGCTGACTTGGTTCCCTCAGATGACACCCACGTGCGCGACATGATTCGGGAATCCTTGCAGAAAATCCTCAACCTGGCCATGGAAGCTCAAAAAAATGTCCAGCAAAACAATGCCCAAAATGCTGTCTTATTTGAGGCAATCGACTTGATCATACATCTGGATACAGAACATGCACTCATGAAGCAGATCTCCTCGCGACTCGGCCGATTCATCCAGAGCAGGGAAACAAATGTTCGCTATCTTGGCTTGGAGGCAATGACCCACCTCGCTGCCCGAACAGAAACCTCAATACCTATCAAACAGCACCAGGATATCATTCTCGGCTCCCTGAAAGACAGGGACATCAGTGTTCGGCGCAAAGGCTTGGACCTCCTGTATAGTATGTGCGACGCCACCAACGCCAGAATCATTGTCGGTGAACTCTTGCAATTCCTGCAGAACGCAGACTTTGCGATCCGTGAAGAGATGGTCCTCAAGATTGCCATACTCACAGAGAAGTACGCTACTGACGTGCAGTGGTATGTTGACATTTCGTTGCGATTGATTGCCATGGCCGGCGACCACGTTAGCGACGAGGTCTGGCAGCGCGTCATCCAAATCGTCACAAACAATGAGGAACTCCAAGTATACGCGGCGCAAACAGCCCTGCAATATGTGCGGTCAGACCATTGCCACGAGACTCTGGTCAAGATTGGAGCGTACATCATGGGCGAATTCGGCCACTTAGTCGCCGATCAGCCCCGGTGCAGCCCAATCGAGCAGTTGATGGCCCTACAAGGAAAGCTCTCCGCCTGCTCCCCCAGCACCAGAGCCATGATCCTGTCTTGTTTCATCAAGTTTGTGAATTTGTTTCCCGAAATCAAGCCACAGTTGCTGCACACGTTTGAGGTCTACAGCCACACCCTTGACTCGGAGATGCAACAAAGAGCGTGCGAATATCTGACCTTGGCAAGAATGCCCACCGACGATCTTCTCAGGACAATCTGTGATGAGATGCCGCCGTTTCCCGAGAGAGCATCCGCTTTGTTATCTCGGTTACATCAGAAGCACGCGAACACCAGCGATCGCCGTACGTGGGTCGTCGGTGGCAAAGATGCCAACGCCGACGGCAGCGAACTGGGAATGGCGAAATCGGGAGGTCTTAAGAGGACGTTCAGCTCGGCGGCAGCACGTGCGACCAACGGCGCCAAGGCTAACGGGAACGGCCACGATCTTTCGGGCCTCGACTTCAATGCTTCGTCTGCGCAGGAGTCGAAGCAGCTGAAAGCTCCCAATCTCGCAAGCGCTGCCCATCTCTCCCCCGGGTGGGAGAAGGGCTTCAATAAGCTCATGCTCAAGTCCGATGGTATTCTTTACGAGGACGGACAATTACAAGTGGGCGTAAGATCCGAGTATCGCGGCCAAATGGCGTGCCTCATCACCTACTTCTCCAACAAGTCACCTTCCGCCATGACTTCTTTCACAACTACTCTTGATCTGGACGAGAGCGAGAAGGGCAAGCTGTCGTGGGATGTCAAGGGCTTGCCAGACAGCACCATCGCTACCAGGGCACAGACACAGCAAGTCATCATGTTTGAGGCCAAAAAGATGTTTGAGAAGTGCCCAACGGTGCGCATCAGCTATCTCGCGGGTGCCTTGCAAGCCGTCACGCTGAAGCTGCCCGTTGCGCCACACAAGTTCATGGACCCCGCAGACCTCTCGGCCGAAGACTTTTTCAAGCGCTGGAAGCAAATTGGCGCCGGGTCTCGCGAGGCACAAGACATCTTTGGCGTGGCTGGCGGCAAGAACGGGTCGTCTCGAGAAATCACCGAGACGTTCATCAAAGAGACGGTGGAGGGCTTCCGGTGGCGCGTGCTCAACAGGGTCGACCCGAACGCGAAAAACGTCGTCGGTGCCAGCGTGCTGCATACGTCTGAGGGGGGCAAATTTGGGTGTCTCTTGCGACTTGAGCCCAACTACTCGAATCAGGTGAGTGCCTTTGAGGCGAAGGAAGCTGTTCTGTTTGTAATGAGCTGTTTTGCTGACGCTGAATAGATGATTCGGTTGACGATCCGTGCGACCGATGACTCGGTGCCGCTGGTTATGCTCAAGTTGATGCAGGAGAGGCTCTCGCAGGGCCTTCCCACCACGATGGAGTACCGGGAGCCTCTGACGCGCGAGGAGATATCTGACTCGTTTGGAAACATTATGGTCTCGTGACAGGCACACAGGATGGAGGACGGCGGTGGTCAAGCATTGCGGGACGGGGTTTGATTGAAGGCTCTGTATGGCTAGTGGGTTTTGCATCACCAAGGGGGCAGGCATCAAAAGCTTGGGTGGTTACCTGGTCGGATATTCTTTTTTTTCTTCGATGGACATTATTCCTGTTCTTCAAAACACTGTATTCTTCTGGCTGGGGCGGGTAGTATCCTGGCTAATTGGTGACATGCGTACTGGTGGGAAGGCTGTGTGAGAGGCTTGGGGTGCCCTGCTGTCAGCACTGCTCGAGGTCTGGCCGGGCGCTGTGGGGAAGCGAACTTTTATTCAATCATTTTTCGTAATGGAGCACAAAAGCACAACGATTTGCGCTGTGAGTTGAATTCTCGATCAAATCGGAGAGAGGAGTAGAACAATCGTCGCCGAGGAAGCAGTTTAATTTTGTCCATGACCTTTGCTTCGTTCACCAATCGTCGCCCTTGGGCATGGAACGGTATGTCTCCTTTGTGAACTGAGTACGCACATTTGATCCAGGTCGTGACGATCGATTGGTCGGTCGATTGGCCATGGGCGAAACTACAACGCTGAGCGCAGCCGCGCATAGCAGGCGAATAGGATTCTGGTGAGTGATTCCTCAAGCGACTGCTCTTGAGACGGAGATCCTTCGCCGAGATGCTCAGGGGTGTCTCCGCGCTGTTTCTTGTCCGAAGGCTCAACGGCAGTCGCATTTGGGGCTATGCTCACGAGACGCTGCTGATGACATGGCCACAGATGTCGGGAATGCTTGATTGGGCCTATTGGGGGCCGGAAGAACGATCAACGTAGTTTTTGGCCACGTTGTCGCTCGAGACTTGCCGCCTTAGTGTCCCTTTTACTGCTCACGAGATGCCCGTCTCGAAGGCCAGCTTTCGATACGGAAAATATACAGGCATGATAGCCAGGTCGCAGCGCTAGGTCAGTCACTCGCGAGAGCAGATCCGCAGCCATGACAACAACACTGGCGGCAAAAACCGCGCCGCCCATGGTGAGCGCGACGAGCTCGAGTTCGACACTGCCCATGAAACCTACGTCCTCGGGCCGCCTGAAGCACCTTGGTCCTCTGACCACCGCCTTTACACCGCCTACTACCTGCACTTCTGGGTGCCAGTTCGTGTCGGCTGCGCGAACCATCATGTTCGTCAATGGGTGTTTCGAGGGCGACCTCGTCATGAGACTTAATTCAGATTGCTTCCCGTCTACTATGGGTAATGGGACGTCCCAAGTGTACTCGCCTGGTCATTCTTGTCCTATCGGATATGGACCGAGCTGTACTGCGTTAGCGCCTGGTCCGTCGTATACTCAGGGAAGTGGGATTACGATTTGGGACAGTTTGACGACGGGGGAGACAGCTGTTGGATGCTGTCCAAGGTAAAGCCTTGCGCGAGTTCCGCGACGCGGAGCGAGGGTGCTAACAATGCTTTCATAGCGGTTTCCGCTGCCATAACAGTCAAAGTTATCTGTGTCTATCGGTGCCTGACGTCTCCGAGACAATCTGGGCGTGGACCACAGACGGAACTCCTAAGTACAAGTCTTTCGTTGTCAAAGATAGACGCCACGTCTTTACAATGCTAGCGTCAAGGGTGGTCCTTGTGGATTCGTCAAACGTCACGACGTCATCTCTGAGCTTGCCTCCGAGTCAGGGAACAACTTCTGCAGCGTTGGAGAGTAACAAGCTGACTCCGGGTGCTATGGTCGGCGTTGTTTTCGGGGCCAGCAGTCTACTAGCGGCAGCGATTCTCATAAACTACTGCCGCAGCAGAAGGCGTCGCCGCGCAAAGCTGACAGTTGAGCAAAGTCAACCGGCTGACAAAGATGGCGAGCCACCTCACTTGTTTGTACAAAAGGCGGAACTTCCAGACGAGCCTATCAACGCAATATTCGAACTAGATGGCACAAGCATCTTCCGACTACCGGCAGGAGAGGACATCGGTTCGCTGTCGCCGCTTGCAGCCGAGCTTGAAAGCTTTCCAGCTCCTCAGTGAAGGCGATCTACACGCACCATAATGGTATTTGGAGCCGACACATCATTAATAGTGGCGACCAAGTAGAATTCCGCAATATAGATATGATACGGTGGAACTCTCTAAGTCAGCGACTTGACGATCGGTTCTTGGCCGTGCAAAGAGTGAGCCTCATCGCGACAGTCTATCTCAAGAATTTGGGGATTGGAGGCCGACAATCAGGACCGCCATATGTGTAGGCTGTAGCGCAAGTTGCGACGCGGGCTTGGATATGATGACGACGTGTACCGCAGCATCGTGTAGGTGGTACAGCTGTCTTTATAGGGCTCGGTACAGGCCTTGGGGCTGCAAAATACGTGGCGATAGACCTCACGGCAGACTCTGCGGCAGGCATCAACGGCCTTTCAGACTAGATCAGTCAGAATTGAATCTTGAACCTGGTTGTGAAGAGCAGGCTCTGAAGATGACAGAATTTTATCTAGTCCCTACCTACTCTATATCTCATCGACGCTCGCTCGGCTCATATGTGCTGCCTCTATCAAGCATAATGTATATCAAAATTTCTACAAAAGTCCATTGCGACGGGCTGGTCCAACCGGCTACATCGAGTGCCGTACAGTCGTGTGAGAGTGACCCCGACTCTACGCGACAAGCACGCATTGAAAATGTCATGCGTGCTACGACGAATGAATGACTTTGTAGCGGATAGTAGAAGTTTCCGTAGAGTGTGAGGAGGCGGGGCATTGAATCTGAAATATAGCGGGGATTTTTGGGTGGCCCAGCTCCTTAGATGCACGCGTATCTGCTACTGAATCGAGGCACCAGGGTCACTGACACCCAGTAGAGCTATGATCTATGTTTGATGTACACAAAGTGCCTCACAACGATGAGATTATCACATTTTACCAAGTAAATAACAGAAAGTGCTGCCTACGTGCTCCCTTGTATTGTTCATATTAAACGCGCTATTCATTTCATTTATTGTGTACTATGCATACGACTTATTGTTCATTTGAGTTTATATATCCTGTTCTTGCCATGTATGTTATGGGACTTGATGGTCTTAACTTTAAGTTTAACGAGGTCATACCCCTTGATAAAGCGGAACTCTTCGCGCTCAAAGACCTCCCATCCACCCGGAAAAGCAAGGCTCGACGTCTACAGTGCGCGGTTCGAGGCATATTTGCCAGAGGCCGTGTCTTGCCATGATGCCTCCGGCGGCCCTACCGGGGGTCGCCTGCGGCGGGCTGTCCTCGCTGCGCTCGCATGGTCTCGATGGAGACAGACGCTCGCTTTTTGCCGTTAGGACCGGTGAAACATTCCAAGGACGGGTCAGGTCCCCTGTTAATGACCACAAGGACGAGGTCAAAGTGGTGTTTCATGCCTTGATGGAAAGCGCCGCCGTGACGATATAGCGGCTGACAGCGGAGACGTGTCCGAGCTCGACAGTGAACGACATCTTCGGGCCGTCCACGGAGGCAAACCTGGGACGAAGCTGCCTCCTCAATGTCTACATCATGGCGCGCGTCAAGTTGAATTTCCATACTGCCAAGTGAGCCTAGCCATTGAATGCGTTTGAACGTACATAGTTGTTGAACGGTTATATGAGCATGTTGAACGACTGTCTACCCTAGCACTTGACAGCATCTTTGGCGTCATCTCTAAAATCCATCGTTAGTGGTTCCGCCACAGTGGCTCGGTGAGCCCTCGATCCCTCAAGACATGTTGGCTTGTGGTAACAGAAAACATCAGCATTTGGACCGTGATTGATCTCTGCGCCGCTTCAAACCATGGGTTTCTTCTGTGAGCAGTATCATGTACCATTCTTGTTTTCATGCTCCCTCCCACACAAAGGGGAAAAAAAAAAGTTGGGTACTCTGGCTAGTTGAAAGAGATTATTATGACCTATGATTCGTTGGCAACTCGGCAGCGAAACCCAAGCGCGGTCGGCTAGGTCCGAAATGACGTTCCACTACGTGGCAAACACGGCATTGGACTTGAGAAGCTGTGGGAAAGCGATGATAGATGTTTGTGGCCAGAATACACAGGCGAAATTGAATCCGACAGCCGACGAAAAGCTAAATCAGCGATAGCATGGGGGGAATATATGTCGCAGCATATTTATCCGTCAATCAGCCACCCTCCAGAGCGGAATTCCCTTTTGGCGCAGGGTGTATTTTGACGCGACAATATACACCTTCTTAGAGATGGCGGGTAACAACAATTGACCTCCAGAGTGGAAATACGCGCGCTTTTCTTGCCCTCGAATCCGTGATCTGACAAGAAGTGCTTGCGGTTGGGAGGTGACTCGCATTGAGATGGCGTTATGCCCCGGCATTCTGTCATTATTTGATTCGAGGCAGTGCCTCCAATCACTTCTGCAGGTTGTTGATCTTGCCCCGGCCCCCAAGTCGCTTTGCGTTTCCATGAGCTTATTGGCTCATGTAACCGCCTGAGCCACAGGCTCGTAAGCTCAGTGGACCAGATGGATTTTAGGAATTATTGTTTGGCCGACTTGACGCTCGTGAGGGGAGAAATTTCAGCTGCCGCGCTCCAAATCGCGTTTATTTCCGAAAGCTGGAGCTCCCCAGCGAGATAGGGTGGGTCCTGCTGTGATAAGCGGCCCGGGCCTTGCGAGCCAGACCGTATTGCTGTTAAGCGCCAACGGTGGAGACATTCGATGTCCTCAAAGGAATACGACAGGCAACAACAAACAAATCCAACGACACATGAGAGACACTGCAAGCCGTCTGCTCGCAGGGATCAGCGCCAGCTCCACGATAATGCCTCTGTCGCAAAGCACTACTGATCAAATACACGTTAATCACAGCCGTAAGCGTTGTCAATGCCCAGAATTAGCACTAGACACCGACGTGTCTGGTCCTTGAATTTTTCGGGCTTGCTGTAAGTGGGACTTTTATCTCTCCTCATAGGAGTTAAGTGTACGGGGAGTCGCCCGCCCTACCGCCAGAGAAACTGGCGTCGAATCCTGCTCTGATCTAACGGTTAGTAGAGCTAATAAGGACGAACTAAGTAACGTTATTAACGCCTCTAAGAGAGTGATTGGTGAAACGATGGATTGTAAAGCGCTTAATGCATTTACTATTGGACCTAATATGCATTTAAATCCATCCTTACCACAGACCTAAAATTAGGGAGAAGGGTCAAGTAAGTAGAGAATAACTCAAGATCAGTTAGAGATCAGGGGAGTATAGGGAAGAAAAGACACTAGTTACACAAATAGCCTATTGCTTCTTGGGTAAACACAATGACAACGTGGCCTTGAATGGTGCCGAATAGCCAGAAGAATGGGCTCGAGTCAAGGTTAAAACCACAGTATGACTCATGCACATAAAGAAGCAAACTGAAAAAAGATAACGGATAAGAGATACGCTGCTAAGATAAGTAGCAACCCTCTAGCATCCGCTTAACGCGGCTGAGGTACCCGCGCGCCGTTTCACTCAAGTGTCACACTTTCAGTGATCAAAAGCATATGCGATCATGTCGCGTGATTATCACGTCAAACAAAGGAAAAAAGCATAGCCGGCTAGCGTTTCCGAGGCTGAATTATCATGCCTTATTCCCTGAATTCTGCCGTGACACACCGTCTAATTTCAGACCATCTCACCTAGGCCTAGAGCCACGTCTGTCTATCATTCAGGCGAATAGAATCCTGGTTTAATCAACGGTCCCTTTTACAGGATTGGCCACACTAGTTATAGCGCCAAAGCGGGTCTTACAGTGGATGTCTCAGGTCTGCCCGATTGTTTACGTCAGAAGAGGCGTAGTCGACAGGGCCTTTCTGACGCTAATTTATTTTGTTTATCCCCCCGAATTCTGCCGTAATAGTTGATCCGTCGATTTCGCTGATTTCTGGAGATGACCAGAAGTTGATGCCGAGAAGCAGGACGTGCTTCGTTCTAGAACAGTTGCTAGCGTCAAACTCCACTATTTGTCTCATATCTAGCGCTAGCAATATTTGAAGCTAGTAAAGCCACTCCCGTAAGGCGCTGGACATACAATAAGCGTCTAGTACTTACAATTCATGCCACTTTTGTCCTCTTATATATAACGTCTCAAAATCGGAGAATGAATAAGAAATTTACGAATGCGTTGCTCTTTCTGTTGAATGTGCAGAAGGCTATATTTTTCCATCCGTTTCATCGCTATTCTGTTCCTTCTTCGCAAAGTTGAGATTCGCTTTAGCAGCTTTTGCTTAGTTCAACCTGTCTTTCGACTCTGTCTTGCTACGTCAAGGCAATCATGGCTTTCCCATGGGCAATTTTGCTATTTTCATCGATAGCATACAGCTGGCCCCACGTCGGCGTCGGGAATAATCCCTTTAGTACGTCTGGAGGAATAGGCAAAAGACAAGACACGCCAGGTACTCTCGCTCTTGCTATCAGGCGGACGGAGTTACCAAATCTTCGTCGACGCGAAATCCCAGCAAACCTGACAATTTTTGAACAAGGGTCCTACTGGGTAGAATGTAAGTGAGATATAATCAGATCCATCACTTTTCTTGAAAAAGCATTCAGAAATAAAATCGCGGAAAAAAGGAAGGGATTTTAAAAAAAAAACTGATTTTACTTAACGCAGTGAATATTGGCAATCCGCCTCAGCAGGTCGCTGTCAAGCTTGACACGGGCTCGAGTGAACTTTGGATCAATCCGAATTGCACTCGTCTTAACAACAACGCTGTATGCGATGAAAATCACCGGTTCAATACGTCCAAATCGGTATCCGTCAAGTATACGAATCAAACCGCAACTTTCCATTTCGGCGACAATTCTGCGGCCAAGGTATCGTACGTATTGGACGATGTCAGCATACCTCCGTCAACCCAATCAGTAAAGCACGTTCAATTCGGCGTTGCTACGGCTACAAGAGGCACTCAATTGGGAAATTCTACACGAAACGATAAGCAGCAGACCGGTATATTGGGCATTGGCTATGGCAAAGGAAAAGCCACCTTTCACAAAAACTTCATTGACGAGCTGGCTGATCAGGGGATTACTAATAGCAAGGCCTACAGCATTACTCTAGGTCAAGCGAATAGTAGTGCAGGCGCAGGCGCCATCATTTTTGGTGGCATTGACAAGGCTAAATACTCTGGGGCTTTGGCCAAGTTGCCAATTATCCCAGTTAACCAGTCGTCCGGTGCTGCCGCAGCAATCTTGGTGGAGATGCAGTCTATACAGCATATCTCGAGTACAGGCCAGATGACACCTTTACAATCTGCGCCTTTGCCTGCACTTCTAGACACAGGTACAACGGTGAATATCTTCCCAGGCAAAGTAGCTGAATCATTGGCCCGGCAATTCGGATCAACTCAAACAAACCTGGACGGCACATACAACGTGAGTTGCAATGTCGATACGCGGAATCAGACACTGGCTTTCATTCTCGGTACCTCCTCTATCCGGATTCCGTTTCAAGACATGATCATAAAGGACGAGAACGAGGGGACATGCATATTAGGTCACATATCCGGTGATAATGTGGGTGTTAAGCAGACCATTTTAGGAAACACCTTTCTGCGTTCTGCATATGGTATGTTTTTTTTTTTTTTTTTGCCCTTTCCTTATGCACTCATATTCTCTCGCATTTCATTTTGCACATGAACAGATGGCTAACAGTAGATTATTAGTCGTCGTCGACCTCTCTAATAACGAAGCCTACGTCGCCCCCCGATCAGACTGTGGCTCAAAGATAGTTAGCATTGAGAAGAACACTGCCATCTCCTCTGTTATGGGCATCTGTCCCCAAGGAAAAGCCAGTACAGGCTCTGTCGTGCCAACAGTGACTAGTAGCGCTAGTGACTTGACATCAAGCTGCATTGCTAGTCTTGTTGTATTAGCAGTTTATTTCATAGTTCTTTAAGCATTATTCCTGTTATATGTTCTCCGCAGCTCTGACGCCAACGCTATAAAACTGGACCTTAGGTGTAGCCAGCCAGCCTCTGACCCTCCTAAGACTTCGGAACCTTGACTTGTGGCTTCTTTCTTTGTCCTTGGCCTCCGAAAGCAACAGCCGCACCCCCATTCGACCGCTTTCTCATGTGGGAGCTTCTTTGGGCGCCACATCAGAGTCCGTGATCCATGGCTTGGAAATCACCGACGTCCGTAGATAACCCTCTCGCGGGATATATAACTCCGGGAATAACGCTTCTTGACGGGATTATAGGGGCGCTTGTGTCAGTTGTGGAGGCGACGACGGGAGCACGCGTCTATCGCATTATTATGGTACGGCAGCGCGGCATTGTGCGAGAAATGCCCGCAAGCATCTGTTGGGGTGAGTCGGGGTCAAAGAGACGAGCTTCTCCGACATGATCAAGATAACTGACCCCGACCCTCGCCGTGGGTGGTGGCATCTAGTCAAATAGACGAGAACGGGAAGCAACGTGGACTGACCTCCTGTGTGCAAGATGATTGACGGTACTCAAGTAGACTAGTTCACACTGCTGCGTGCTCTATACGTGATGAAGAAATACATTGGGCAGATCATTCTGTGCCTAGCCTTTTTTGATGCTATCTCCCTTCGTCCCCTCCCTGCGAGGTCGCCTCATCATTTGGTGTCACTGGTTGTCCCTCATTGTCGATCCCATCCCCCCCCCCCCCCTATTTTCGGACGTTGCTGACCCTTGCGCAGTTGATCCTGAGTCATCATTTCTCGGCTTGTGTCGCATTTTCCTCCGGTAGTGGCTCATCCTCCTGCTTAATACGGTGAAGCCCCACAGAAACGCTCACTTCCCTGGCCGCGTCCAGGAAATCCTTGACGTTTTTCTCAATTGCCTTCTCATTGAGAGGTGCACAGCGAACCGCGTTGATTATGTGAGAGACCACTTCCATCATGGGGTAACTCATCTGCACTCGATAATCTATCTTACTCAAGACTCCGAAGATCTCCAGAGATTTGTTGATCGTCACCTTGTCGAATAACTCTCGGAGTTCGTTCTTGTTGCCCCTGATGCTATGAACCTTTCTTTCAAAAAAACTGAATTGAGAGCCCCATTTGTCTTGCCAAATGGGCTCCTCCTGTATGTTCTTGACAAGTAGGGAGACCTCGCCATCGTCGCACCGGAAGAGCGCTACGTGACTGATGTTTTCGGGGTTATCTTTGACTTCAGATAGCGATTCGCAGCGCCACACATTTCCGGCCTTATCTGACTGCGTTGGACCTGAAGAGCCGGTTTCAGACATTGGAGGTAATTTGAGTGTCCTTGTAGGATGCGTGTAGCCGTAATAACGGGGTGTTGATAGAGGTAGGAAGAGAGAGTGTATGAGGTGGTGACGAAGAAGTCTTGACGAAATCTTCCACAAGTGTTGTGTGGTATATCAAGGAGTTTATATAGATATGTATAGATAGAGAGATAGAGAGAGAGAGTTTAATGAAGCGTGAAAGAAAGAGAGAGAAGTAAGGAAGCAGGGCAGTCTCTTGGGCCATGGGGTATAGAAGTAAATGAAAGGGGCAGCAGACCTAATGTGATGGGCGGCTAACAGTGTCTGAAGTATCCTTTGCAACCTCCAATTGTGACCCTCCTTCGGCCTTCCGGCGCCACTGTGACGCGCGCATGCATGCTGTGAGTGGTTCATCGAGAGAGGCAAGACGCTGTGCCCCTGATGTCTCTCGCCGAATCCGACTTGTTGTGGACCATTCGCTTGCTGTAGGCGCCCGGCTTCTTCGCTACTTTAGCTTTATTTATCCATCCCGGGCGGCGTATCGGGTTTCTGGCCGTTCGTCCCGTCAACGTAGCTTGCGACATAGCCCTTCAATCCCCTTGACAGCGCTTGAAAGCGGGTCGACAACCCTCGATTGCTCGCATCGAAAGCAGGTTTAATCGCTGCCCATTTTGCAAGTTCTTGAGGGACCCTGTATTGGCTTGAAACGGTTCGGATTGTGATGACGGCTCACGCAAGACTCGGCGCTTGACCAACCCATAACATTCATCATGGAAGGAAGGATAGAGCCGTCGGGACTACGCAATCCAACCTTTGCTTGTCGCTCCTCCAACCGTGGCGTAATCTTTAGCCGCACCACCACCTTATGCACAAACCCTAGCTGGCTTTGTTGCTTGCCAGGGGTGAATGCGCCGCTGACGATGTCACCGGACGGCATCGCGCTGCTCTTCAGCTGCTGTCTGCTCAAGCAAAGCAAGATTCAGAGATTTCGAAACTCTGAAACAAATGCTCAAGGCCGGAAACAACGAGGCTGGAGCAGCCGCATAAATGTGAGCACCATGATGGCCCATTCTGGAGGTGGTGAGAGGGCCTCCTTTTCACCCGCCTGCATCTGGTCAATGGCCGCGTCTTCCTCTGATGGGGGCCGCAATCATGTCCAAAGACGGGAAGTGACTGGCTCCAGGCCACTCGCATTTTTCTGCGAGGCTTAGCGACAGAAGGGGATGGTCCGCACACTCTTCTGCTTCCACGACTCACATTCTTCTCTGTCTTCTCTCGGAACATCGTCTTTCATGTTCGTTGGGATCTTGGCTTAGGGCGATCCCTTGTTGTGTGACACCGAGCGACGCAAGGTCATGGTCCGCATAGTCTTTTTTTGCCTCCATCACCTTTCCTGTTCTCTGTTTCTTTCTCGAGAGCTTATCTTTCGACCGTGGAAATCGTGTTCCGTGACCAGTTCTGTTCTCTATTCCTTTCTCGAGTGTTAAATCTTGCGACCTTGGAAATCGTGTACTTGATGGCCAGTATGTCCCCTCGTTGTTGGCAGAGCTTCGGAATATAATATAGTTCATTTTGTATTTTTTGTAATATGATATGTTAAATATATTCTTGAATACAATATATCATAGATGTGAAGTAATTTGATATAATATAAGGCCTTAAAATACAATATAAATATCATATATTTATTTAATATTCATGCTAGGCGGCGGCTGCCACGGGC
>JAPFUF010001105.1:0-46793 GCA_030780645.1 Aschersonia sp. MBC 508 | reverse complement strand
GAGTACTAGTGAGCGGATGAAATCGGTTTACAGGCATTCTGCTTCTAGCCGTCTTTGATGAATATCCCCACCTGGCAAACCCCCCCTCCCCCCCTCGGTCCCTTCACATGTCTACTAATTACTTACCTAGTACTTTTTCGAGTGCATGCCCAAGTAAGTTCTCGAGGTTGACAGGCAAGCATTTGCCCTCTGGACATCACGCAATTCATGCTTTTTCCATCTGAACAATCCTGTTCCGTCAGTCCTGGGTTTTCGATAGCAAGATTATTGGCCGGTAGCCGCAGACTTTTGACCTTGGCGAAGTGAGGGCAAGATGGATGGAGAATTATTGCATGCACTAAAAAATGAGCGACCTCGGTGTCCAAGATCGGCAGCAGTTTTCTCGTTTTCCATTTGCTGTCCAGGGAAGGTAAGAGGATATTTAGAAGAGCATTTTAGAATTTGGATCTGGGAGGGAGGCCAGCGACTTGGGTTATAAATTGAGCATTGCGCCTTCGGAGCTGGATGGCTAGAGACTTACCTGCCTCCTGGTAGTCATTGAAAGTCAACTGGTAGGTTATATGTGTTTACAAACATGACGATCTAAGCAGATACAGTATGGAAGTAAGATACTCAATTAAGTGGTTGCCTGCCCACCTACCGTACCTCCCGAGTACTAACCTACCTACTACCTACTACCTAGTACCTTAGATGGTAAAGTACAGTAGGCACCAATTTACTAGGGACTGGGTCTGAACGTATGCTCAGTACTTGAGTAACAGGTGGATGGCAGAGTTGTCTAGGTATTTGGGAGCACCTTCCTCAGAAAAGAGGAATCTACTTCATTCAGCCGATTTTCATCGAGCATTCCACTGTACAGAGAAAGCTACCTAAAGTTGGAGACAAAGTTAGTTCAGTATTAAGCACTGACTGTCCGGGATTCGGGCCAGAGTTTGTGTGGAACCCCCAGTCCGCATGCTGAACGGTAATGAGCTGCCCTTCGACCCACTGACGCCGCCACCCACGCTCGTCAAACGACATCATCCACCGTCCACTTCTTTCGCGGCATTGCCTGTCAACACGACTAGGCCGCGTGCCAAAGATTCAGACTCATCATCGCGGGCGACTGTGGTCTGCATCGTTTTCGTCATATATCGCACACATTCCCTGCTCTCTACCACAGTAGCCTGCGCAGGTCCCATCCTGGACAAGCCGTCTCCCCCCCACGTCACGCAGCCTCCTTAACGACTTGCGCCGCTCCGGTCGCTCAAATCCAAGATGGTCGACAGCGAAGCGAGTTCTCCTACGTGGAAGTTTACACAGTATGCACCATACAATCAATCAATCAATCACCAGAGACTGATTTTCGTAGGTGCTTCGGCGATAAAGGCGATGTTGAAGACATTACGGAAGGTGAGACACTCCTGATCGTCCAACCTATCTCGGCCTGCTTACCTACGACCTACGTGTTTATCAGCCGACATAATATCTACCGTCGAGTTCGACCACACAGGAAATTATCTAGCCACGGGAGATAAAGGTGGCCGGGTTGTTTTATTCGAAAGAAATGAAACGGTACGTTGATCAGCGGCAAATCCGTGCCTCGAGCGACCTCGTCGCCAGATATGAGCCATCATTGATGATGCCGATAACAGAAAAAGTCATGCGAATACAAGTTTCACACTGAATTTCAGTCACACGAACCCGAGTTCGACTATCTGAAATCTCTTGAAATCGAAGAGAAGATCAATAAGATAAAGTGGTGCCGTCGGCAGAATGCGTCACATTACCTCTTATCTACGAATGACAAAACTATCAAGCTCTGGAAAGTTTTTGAGAAGTCTTTGAAAGTGGTGGCGGAAAACAACCTTTCTCAAGACCTCACTCCAGGGAGCGTAGCCGGTGGAGGCGTCTCTCGATCCTTGAGCACCACGCAGCATTTTCGCAATGCAGCAGATCTCAGACTTCCACGTCTCACACATCACGACACAGTTGTTGCTGCTGTACCTCGCCGAACTTACGCAAATGCTCACGCCTATCACATCAATAGCATATCCGTCAACAGTGACGGGGAAACGTTTATAAGCAGCGATGATCTGCGGATCAATCTCTGGAATCTCAACATTCAAGACCAGAGTTTCAACATCGTCGATATCAAGCCTGCCAATATGGAAGAGCTTACGGAAGTCATTACCGCTGCTGAATTTCACCCTCAAAGCTGTAATTGGTTTATGTTTGCCAGTTCGAAGGGAACTATCAAGCTCGCAGACATGCGAGAAAGTGCCTTGTGTGACCAACATGCTAAACGTGAGGCGTCGTTCGTTTCAATAGAAATCCTCGTGCTGACATCTCCTAGTTTTTGAGCAAGAAGAGGATCCTTCATCGCGGTCTTTCTTTTCTGAAATAATCTCCTCCATCTCTGATGTGCGGTTCTCGTATGACGGTCGGTATATTCTGTCGCGCGATTACCTCACTGTAAAAATCTGGGACATCAATATGGAGCGCCAACCACTCAAGACAATACCAATTCACGAACATCTTCGGCCAAGGCTTTGCGACACTTACGAGAATGACAGCATATTCGACAAATTTGAGGTTGTCTTCTCTGGTGACGCGAAGAATGTAATGACGGGAAGTTACAATAACAACTTCATGATCTATCCCTCAGATCCAGACAAAGAAGTTGAAGTAGTCTTGCAAGCAGACAAATCAGCCTTCAAAGCGAAGAAAGTGGGCATTCCAACGCCAATAAATACCTCGACAAGTCCCACCACCAATGGTGGCAAGAAGAATGGTTCTAGGGCTGGCAGCCCTGCGGGAGGTGCTCAGCGCATGAAAAAGGAAACGGACGCAGACCAGATCGATTTCAACAAGAAGATCCTGCACATGAGTTGGCATCCTTTTGAGGACAGTATCGCCATTGCCGCGACAAACAATGTAACTCACTTCTCTCACATGTCATTATGCTACTGATTGCTGATTTGTGTGAGCCAGCTATTCGTATTCTCAGCTCTATAGAACCAGCTTGTCGACAACACTGCGATTCAAGTAGGGAATGTAAGAAAGTCCCGGATTGATAGGCAATCCAAGTGATGGCTGCTTAAGCCGAACTTGATGAACTGCCTGATCTTTGTGGCTCGGAGGACGATGACTTTGTTTATGCCCAATTGGCGGGTGGAAAGGGTACTGAGCTCATAGAGACACGCTTCCGACAAGGCAACAAGGCCCTACCTGGTGCCGTACCAACGTGCACTGCTAACAGCGGAGTCCTTGCCAGATTGTCTCTGCCAAAATTATAGCGCCCCAGCGGCAGTCTGGCTGAGGTTGTCCGTGTCGAAAAAGGCTCCATGTCCGAGTTCTGGGGGATCTTCGCGACACGGCACAATGTTGCAAAGTCCCGTCTAGTAGACTACTTATCTACCTACTCAGGAGCATAATAAAGTTCTGGAACAAGGTCTCGTACGCCACATGACCGTAAGTCAGCGCTGGACTTGAGCGAGGCTTCCCTTGAGGCCGATAAATCAGGCCACATCGCCAGCTCATTTAGAACAAAAACAGTCAGGTTCAAAGCTACACTGCCACTTTGCGATAGAGTTAAAACAAGATGTATCGTCGCAGTACAAAAAGTGATACAGCCAGGAACGTAAACTGAATATTGGACCTGTTACTATCATACATCCAGCTGTAGGCTTGTCACGATCGTGAGCAGCTAAGCCTTAGCATATTGTCTCAGCTATAGCAATGCTTTGAAAATCGAGGAAACTAGGCACCGATTTCTCCTGACAATTTGCTCATTCCCCCTCCCTCGCAGTGGAGAAAGTTTGGAAAGCGAACCACGAGAATCAGTATTTGCGGCATTCAGGCCTTGACATACGCAGATACGCGCGGATTGTAGGCTTTTTCTAGCGCAGCTCCGTGTAGGCGACTTCGCCAAGCTGCTCCATCCGACAGTTGATGAAGCCAAATGGAACAGAGATCCGCGGCGAGATTCCTTTTCCAAGATTTGAAGCATGCACCTGCACGAATCGGATATGTATTCATCAAGTTCGAGCTTGGGGTGATCTATGAGAAAATTTGCAAGCGAATCAGCGAGACTCGGGTCGCTTGAAGACCCGGCGCAGACTCGTCCGGTAGATCCAGCAAACGGCCGTGAGGTAGCAAACCATCAAGCATAATGCGGAAGGAGGAAAAGCAAGAAGAGGGACAGAGAGGGTTTCCCGAAACTGACAACGAACGCTTCGCATGATTCGAAATTCCGTGCTTGTCCGAAAGCGTCGGGGATCCACCGCTAGAGGATAACAAGTGGGCAAACCGGGCCGTGGTGACAAGACTTAAACAACGTCCACCACGAGCAGCCCAGCAACCAGGACCTGTCAGCTTCAATTCCACCTCGATATATAAGACGCAGAAGCCGCAGATCGCGTTCGCAATCTCGACTTCCGTTCATTTCTCAGAAGCCTGTTCATTTGATCCGAGTCCAGCTTGGAAGGTCTGACAGACTGGCCGGTGAGGATCCTCCCCTCAGAATTACGTCTTCGGATACCTGTGCTTTGTCTCACATGATATTAGGGAGTTGTCCAGCCAGGTGAGAGAAGACAGACCGTGTGCACATGGTTTTGTATCTAGATGCTAAGGTCGATAGCCACGCATTGAGGGCGCAGTTGCCTCAGTCAACCCTTCCCTCTGCTCGGATCATCGCAGGCTTATTCTTTCGCTCTCGATTGACCCCGGCGTCATGTTAATTTCTTGAAACAGATGAAAAGGAGTAGAAATTCAAATTCTCTTGTGAAGTTGAACTTGAGTCATGTACGCAAGTCAATCGCACGAGAAAATGCAGGGTTTCGAGGGAAAGGCAAGCGCTGTGCATGTCGCGACAAACCACGAGACCTCCTTTTTCACTTGCAAAAGCCTTGCGGAGGTGTTTCCAAGTTTGGCAGCCCTTGCAGTGATGCTTGGGCTGATATTCGGCGGATGTTGCTCAAATGTTAATTCAGCCACCCTCTTCTATTGGATATATAAGGTCTGATTGACTTATCACAGGTTTATGTCCTGGAAGCCATCGTCAAGTAAGTGGTCCTGTGTAGCAAAGCCGACATGCCTGGCATTATGAGCAGGCAAGGTTAACACCAGGCACCGCAGAGTTGAGCCCGAGAGTGGTAGGCACCCGATTGTAGGCCCCGAACGCAGATGAGCTGTATTACTGATTTGTCACGAGGCACGCTCTTGACTTTCGTACAGTTCCTTTTTGTAGCCGTCACTGGCTATGTGGCCCAGTTTGACAGCACTAGGCCACCGTTGTTTATTGCCCCCCGCAAAGTTCCGCTGCGACGCTGGCTGATCAATATTGTGCTTTTCTTCAGCATCAACGTACTAAACAACCATGCTTTCAGTTTTAACATCTCGGTTCCAGTGCATATCATTTTGAGGTCGGGTGGCAGCATTACCACAATGATTGCTGGATACATGTATGGCAAGAAGTACTCGCGCACACAAGCTGTCGCAGTAATGCTCCTCAGCACAGGTGTTGTTCTTGCCGCTTGGTCAGATTCTCAATCCAAGGTGCCTTTCCCTCCCCTTCCGCCTTTCTGATACTGGTCTGACATATGTGTGCTTCCAGGCTGCAGGAGTGTCATCGGAATCCAGTGACCTTGGGTTGAACCATGGCTTCATGATCTTGATCGTTGCACAGATTCTTTCCGCCGTGATGGGGCTGTACACAGAGGCAACGTATCAGTCGTACGGGCCGCAATGGAAGGAAAACCTTTTTTACTCACACTTCCTCTCAATCCCTCTCTTCCTACCATTTTTCCCATCAATGCTACGCAATCTACGAAATCTGGAACAAAGCGACAGGCTGCAGGTGTTTTTACCTGGGATGGCGCATCCTTATCCAACAAATATCCCGAGCCAATTCGGTTTCCTTGTTGCCAATGTCTTGACCCAGTATGCATGTATCCGCGGAGTCAACTATTTGGCTGCAAGCTCGTCAGCTCTCACAGTCACCATTGTTTTGAACGTACGAAAACTTGTCAGCCTGCTGCTGAGCATATGGCTATTCGATAACAATTTAGCTCGGGGCACAATCATCGGAGCTTTGCTTGTTTTCGGGGCCGGAGGCTTGTATTCGCTTGGCACAAATCCGTCCAAGAGGATCAAAAGGGCTAGCCTTGAAGGCAAGAAAACCATCTGAGAGCTTCATCCATGTTGCCTCACCACAGCCGGAGGAGCCGACTCGATTTGATAATCCGATTCCCGGCAGCGGTAGCAAAAACAAGGAAAGCAAGGAACAGAACGGCCCGACAAACCCTCTTGGGATTAAATAGCGTACATCGAAATAATTCCTCGGCATTTCCCACTACCCTCCGTCGCTCGATGGCTGTAACACCAGTGATCATGCCTTCCTTGAATGTGGAATTGCCGTTGTAAGAGACGTTCGCCGTTATTATTTCACCATGGCGCGCCTCCGACACACACGATGCAATCGTCTTCTTGATGATTGTTGAAAGCCAGCAGCCCTCGTCGTATCATACCGGTGCAGTTCTGGCAGTCACCGGAAATTCGCAACAGTCCCTCCCTAAGTCTAGTAATTTAGATAACGTGAGCTAACGGCGACTGCAAGTCTTATGCACCCGACACCACCCGGCGTATCTGCTCATTTACATATGTGTCGCCATGTGCTTGCATACTTTGCAGTGCTACGTGACATCAAAGCTCCTTTACAGGTGTTCGTCGTTTGGATGACCGAAGGGACCAGGGAAGAAGATCCGCCTGCTGACATGTATGAATCGGAACTTCGGTCAGCACAAAGCAATGTCAATCTTGTAGCCCGCCGACCCGTCTTCCAACCTCCAGGATGCGATCATACCTTGGCAATCAAACATCAAGGTCATTTGAAGGTCATTAGAAAATCATTATACCTACCTATTGGGCAGTCAAGCCTGTTCATAGCGGCTGAGTCGCGTCTCTCACACGTTGAAATTGTCACGTGCAGCACTAGGTCCGTGGCGCGTTCCGTAAAGCGTACGCCAAGTCTTGAGATGAGAAGAAGCTTTTACAGACGCTGTCAGAAGAGTCCTCATCGCTCATGGTATACTAGAAGCTACAAATTGACTCTTATCTTCGGATTCAGTGTCCATGCCGGTAGGTAGCTGCCTAGTACTAGGAGTAGGTAAGCTAGGAACCTAGGTAGGTACCAGGTAGGTAGCTAGGTACGCACACAGGTCATGCAAAGTCCCGCAATTACCGGGATCTTACCGTCTGTAATAAATAATAGGCATCTCGATTAATGCATAATGTGAATATCGGCAGCCTCCGAGACCATCGACCATCAGAGCCCCGCGTATCGCCCTCGTGCAAAACAAGACATAGGTGCCTCCTGACGTATCGCACATGGTATCTTGCGAAGAGAAACGTCATACAAAGGTCTACACTCGAACGAATGCTCTTTTGTTAGACTCTGATACTCGAGCTTCTCAGCAGGTACATTGTTGGAGGCTAAGCGCACGAGCGTTCTTGAACAGAGCTGCATTTGAGTCCGGCAGCTGCACAAATGTTCAGTCGCATTGTCCCCTGCAACGCGTGGCTGGATGGACATTATTCATGAAGAAACATCATCCCTTCAAAAATTTGGTGCAAGTCTGTGTTACGACAACGAGCGCTGAGCACATCCCTGCTGCGGCGCAAAATGACAGGTAGGTAACACGAGACTGTGGTGACGCTACCTGCAATGAGTGGTGCGATCGAATCGAACAAATTAACTCAGTTGTTTCTTAATAAATCAAAGTCACGGACTGTGTTGACGAGACGTGATCCCAGACAGCTCTCATATTGAAAGAGAGTCACCAAATGCTCAACAAGGAGCTCAGAGCTTGAAAGGCCAGACCCTGTCTGAGGCGAGCGCATCCCCGAGCCCGGACACCAAGAATCACACCTCTTCGGAAATTGGAGAGGTACCTGCCGACACTGAAGATGTCATGCTTCTGCGGGACCTGCCGAAACGCTCAACATTCTACGACCCTGTTGCCGAACGCCAAATGTCGCAGACAGACGCAAAGTTATTCTATCAACGCAGCAAGATTGACTCTCGTGGCCACGCTGGCCATTCACGTTTCCAGCCTGGATCCAACGACGGGTCGACCACCATGTCCGGATCAAGACCGTCCACAGAGCATAAATTTGATTCACCGGCACCCCGGGAAGGCTCGCTCAGCACCGCCTTTCAGTTGCCTTTGGTCGGAGGAAAGGAACTGACGAAATTGGAAGACGACACTCGCAGCGCCGAATCATCATACACGCTGCGCGATCCTACATCTGATTTGTCTCATAAAATATCTGCGACTAATCACAGACTCAGATCTGGCTCTACCTACGCGAATGAAGGACAATTCATTGCCGAGCAGGGCTTGGGTCCATTTTCGAACAGTACCACGTTTGATACTGAACCTCATATCACTGCTGAACTCAGTCACATATCAAAAAACATCCAAAAGGTACTTGATGTCAGGCGAAAGTACATTACTCTGTCCTCTCAAGGCCCGGACGATAATCCCAGAGACCAAGAAGATTGGGAGGTTTATCCGCCTCCCCCAGAACCAGCTTGGGCTCATGCAAGGGAAGGGGAGTCAGGCTTCTCGGATGCACCAATTTCTGCAGAACCGGGATGGGCCGAACGTCTGGCAACACGCAAAAGGAAACCTGGTCATGACGTTGGGGAGGACTTCACAATGGATGATTTGCTACCTTTACCTGGAGAAGACGAAAGGAACTTTGGGCTTGACGATAGCGGTGTTTACCAGGTCTTTATTGATGACAAAGATAAGAATCCAGCGTTGAAAGTCCCGACGATTCGAGAATTTTACATGGATCTTGACAACATTCTCACCGTCTCGTCAGATGGTCCGAGTAAGAGTTTTGCATTTCGACGTCTGCAATATCTCGAGGCCAAATTCAACCTTTATGTTCTGCTTAACGAGTACCAAGAGACGGCAGACAGCAAGAAGGTACCGCATCGAGATTTTTACAATGTTCGCAAAGTGGACACTCACGTTCACCATTCCGCTTGCATGAATCAGAAACATCTGCTTCGTTTCATCAAAAGCAAGATGAAGAAATATCCGAACGAAGTGGTGTTGTTCCGTGACGGCAAGCACTTGACCCTCGCGGAAGTGTTCTCCAGTATAAATTTGACCGCATACGATCTAAGCATCGATACTCTGGACATGCACGTATGTCTTAAATCCACATGAATACGTGCAAATGCAGTGAAGTATGCTCATGTTAGTTGACCTAGGCGCACACTGACTCGTTTCATCGATTCGACAAATTCAATCTGAAATACAATCCCATTGGCGAATCTCGCCTCAGGACCATTTTTCTCAAGACTGATAACTTCATTCACGGCCGCTACCTGGCTGAAATCACGAAAGAAGTCATATCGGACCTAGAGTCGAGCAAATATCAAATGGTAGAATGGCGCATATCGATATACGGCAAGTCTATTGACGAGTGGGACAAGCTAGCAGCATGGGTCGTGGACAACAAGCTGTTTTCCCACAATGTGCGATGGCTTGTCCAAATCCCCCGTTTATTCGATGTCTACAAGGGCAGTAATCTTATGGGCAACTTCGAGCAGATCGTCAAAAATATTTTTCAACCCCTGTTTGAGGCGACTAAGGATCCCTCTAGTCACCCCAAACTCCACATATTTCTACACAGAGTAATCGGCTTCGACAGTGTGGACGATGAAAGCAAAATAGAACGACGTTTATTTAGGAAATTTCCGGTCCCTAGAGCATGGGATTCTCCTCAGAACCCTCCCTACAGCTATTGGATCTATTACCTATTTGCCAACATGGCATCGCTAAATTATTGGCGGAAGAAACGCGGATTCAACACGTTCGTGATACGGCCACACTGTGGCGAGGCGGGTGACAGTGAGCATCTTGCTGTAGCATTGCTCTGTTGCCATAGTATCAGTCATGGACTCTTGTTGCGCAAAGTTCCACTGCTACAGTACGCCTTCTATCTCGAACAAATAGGAATCGCGATGTCGCCACTGAGCAACAATGCGTTATTCTTGGCATACGAAAGGAACCCATTTCATCAGTATTTTCGACGCGGATTGAATGTCTCACTCTCAACAGACGATCCTTTGCAATTTGCTTTCACCAAGGAACCGCTTATCGAGGAATATGCAGTTGCCGCGCAAATTTACAAACTCAGTCCGGTAGATATGTGCGAGTTGGCCAAGAACTCGGTTATACAAAGCGGCTATGAAGCCTCTATCAAAAGAATGTGGTTGGGAGAAAAGTTTGATCAGCCTGGCAAAGCAGGCAACATGATGGTCAAGACCAATGTTCCTGATCGAAGAGAAGAATTTCGATACCAAACATTACTTCAAGAGAGAGACGTGTAAGTTATCGCCCTGCCGTCAATACTTTTCGTCAAGGTGGCTAAGTATGTCGACATTTTACCGATGGTCAGCTTGCGGCGCTATGTCGCCTATGACGCAACGAATGATTCCGGCTTGGCAACCGTGTCTTTCAATACCTCTATCGAAAATGCATCAAAGTCGTTGGTCCAAACCCATCACGTCGGCTCGAAAGGCGACGTGGATTTTTCAAGATTAAATGATCTGAGCGCCGGTGTCGATGCCATGGGAAATATTGGAGCGGACGAAGAAAGCAGCATAGACTTGGAAAGGCGATCAGACGCCATGGCCAGCTTGCACTTATCTGGGAGCGATCCACTACTTTTCCCGGGAATCTTCGCAAGAGATCATAGGCCAGGAAATCTGTGCGGCCTACACCAGAATGAAGACTGGGCCGTGGACTCCAAAGAGGCTCCCGATGACGAGGACGAAGTTTGAATGATGCTGTGATCTTCGTGAACGATCCGATAGGGCTGGGTCAACGGGGCTGTAACTGTAGCGGATGCTGCTGATCTGGAAATGGCTCAACATGTCCACCTAACCACGTGCATAATCATTCTCCCTGGCTATTTACTGAGATTTTTACTCGAGAAAAGTAGAAGTGAGAAGACCAAGGAGGGAGAGCGGGAAAACATATGTTTGTCGGAAGGACTGGTACTAAAGACGCAGTATTCAGAAGAGGACTCTAGGATAAGATCGTTGCCCACCCTCTGATGTCGGCTCGCTTGCTAGTTGGTCTTATTTACCTAGGTACTTATTTGACGAATTTGGCCTGTGTTGCAAGCTGTGTTGCGGCTGGGACATCACAGCTGATTAGTACAGAAATGCATTCTTTCTCAATAGTCTGGGGCTCATCATAGCCATGATTGGTCGAAGTCAGCGCCCAGACGCCATTCCCAGACACGCATAAGTATCAAATGCCAGGTGCATGCTTGTGCCACGGAAGGGAGCAAAGCAGAATAGCTCGGATGATAGCCGATCGGCGCGTGACGCATAGGATCCTATCCCACTCAGCAGTCTTTGAATGACCACAAGAGATTCCACGAGATTCAACATGAGACGAATTCGGTGCTTGTGAGAGGCTGATGCCGCATGTTACCGCGAGTGAAATATCGCCGATAAGAATTTGCCATCTGGTGCGGAAGCGGTGATGATAATTTGCTCCATAGCGTATCCTCCAGCCCACACAAGAGAGCTTGCCAGCTTACCTAACAAGCCCAGTATCGTCATGACTATCCACCATCTAAGCACAGTGGATAGCCAGCCACCGACAAGCCCGGGATCTGCACATTCAACGAATGTTGCCGAGAAATTCATGCACCATCCTTCTGGGGCGGAAAAAATCCTGCTGCTAGCATTCTTGCCTCCCTGCAGCGGTGCACATTTATCGTGCACCACTTTCCGCCGCCATGGGATTTCTAGGGGTTTACACGGCGATCTACGACTATGCACCCCTAGGCGAGGGCGAGCTTGCCATGAGCGAGGGCGATGTGCTATACATATTGGAAAAGGGCAGCGATGATGGATGGTGGAAAGCCAAGAAGAAGGCTGCTGCCGAAGACGAAGAGGAACCCGTCGGCTTGATCCCAAACAACTACATTGAAGAGGTATGCCCAATCACTCGTGGCTCGACCTCTAACCCTTTAAATCAAGCGTGAGACTGACGTGCACGTCACCCTTAGGCTCCCATTATTAGCCACGCGCGCGCAATCTACGAGTATACTCGCCAGACAGACGAGGAGCTGTCATTTTCGGAGGAAGACATTTTGCAGGTCTTTGATACTTCGGATCCTGATTGGATCCTCGTGGGATTCGATGGAGAGTATGGCTTCGTACCTTCCAACTACATAAATATGCAAGAGACAGCCATCTCGCAGGATGATGTGGCTTCAGTTGCTCCCCCGGCACTACCAACGAGACCACAATCTCTCATCACACCGAAGGACGTCTCGCCAAAACCCCTTGCGTCACCAGCTTCCCCTGCTTCAACTCTAGCTGGGTCGATGCAAAACAGGGTGCGAGCGCCACCAGAATTGCCAATGTCATCGCCTCGCTCACGGTCCTCGAGACAAGCTTCGCAGTCGTCAGAGTATCGAATGCCGGACTTTCCAAATTCAAGTCAAGATGTTCCACCTTCGAAGCTATCCTCACGATCACGTTCGGGCGATACAGGGGATCAATCGTCTGATACCTTGGGTACTCGCGAAGCGTCTCAGCTGGAAGAAAATATGAGAACTCCGGGTGGCTTTCACATGTACAACATCAACGAAATGGTGTCCGTCATGGGCAAGAAGAAGAAAATGCCCACAACACTGGGCATCAATCTGGCCACAGGCACGATTCTGATCGTGCCAGAGAGTGCCGAAGACGAAGCTCCCCAAGAATGGAGTGCAGATAAGATGACCCATTATTCCCGAGAAGGCAAACACGTATTCATGGAACTAGTCCGCCCAAGCAAAAGCATCGACTTTCATGCTGGGGCTAAAGACACGGCCGAAGAAATTGTCGCTGCTCTTGCAGAGCTCGCCGGCGCAGCTCGTGCTGAAGGCTTGCGGGAAGTGATACTTGCTGGTTCTCAGAGCAAGCAACGCAAAGGCCAAGTCGTTTACGATTTCATCGCGCAAGGCGACGACGAGGTCACGGTGGCTATTGGCGACGATGTCGTTATTCTCGACGACTCCAAGAGCGACGAGTGGTGGAAAGTACGACGCTTAAAGAACGGCAAAGAGGGCGTGGTGCCGAGTACTTATATCGAGGTCACGGGGACAGTAACGCTCTCGCCCTCTGGCGGCTCTGGGGCAGATCAGACTCGAGCCACTGTAGAACACAATCGACTCGAAGAGATCAGACTGACCAAAGAGGCCATCAAAGCAAGCAAGGAGCCTCAGCAGGTACGGAATGAGGCGTCGCTCCCTGAACGCGGCAGCAGCTTGTCGGCTGGAGATCATGGTAATAATTTGAGACAACAGCGATCAAAACGCGAGAATGGGCGCAGTTCTGACGCGGGAAACTTGTCCAAGTCAAAGTCACGCAAGTCTTCTGCCTCAAAGATGTGTACTTATACATGAATGCGTGACGGGCTAATGACTCAATGTAGGACCCGACTCTTCAAAAGTCAGGACATGGACCGATCGATCGGGATCTTTCAGTGTGGAAGCACAATTGCTCGGGCTCAAGGACGGTAAGATCCATCTTCATAAAATGAACGGCGTCAAGATAGCGGTGCCGATCGCGAAGATGTCACGCGAAGATCTGGAGTATGTTGAGGGCGTGACGGGCATCTCCCTTGATGACGAAAAGCCCTTGGCCGATGTGAAAAGGGCCAAAGCCTCGGACAAGCAGCGACCCGCTGTCGAGCTCGGCGTCTCTGTGAACAAGAATGTGAAACCAGAGTATGACTGGTTCCAATTCTTCCTCTCCTGCGATGTTCCCGTTGGTCTATGCGAACGCTATGCGCAGGCGTTTACCAAGGATTCAATGGACGAGAGCGTTCTCCCCGACGTCAACGCCACAATTCTAAGAACCCTTGGGTTGCGCGAGGGTGACATAATCAAGGTCATGCGCGCTTTAGATGCTAAATACAGTCGCGAACGCAGCGTTCAGGAGAACGACTCGCAGCAGGGCGGATTGTTTTCGGGACCAGGAGGCGCTCTTCGAAATAACACGAGAAAGGGGAGGCCAGCGCCGACGGTCCATACGAGCGATGTTGTGGATGCTGCTGCTTTTTCTAAGGGCGATGCTAGGGCCTCTGGGACTGACAAGGAAAGCAGCGCATCGTTATCAAGAGACAGTCCCGCCGCTTCACGGAAGCAAGAAGGCTTCGATGACAACGCTTGGGACGTGAAGCCCATAAGCAAAAAGACAACAACGCAGCAAGCGACCTCACCCAAGAGGTCTGACACAGTTTCTCCCGTTGCATCAGCATCATCCTCTCAGCCAAAGGTAATTCCTGCGATGACAGGCTCCATGAAGGACTTGTCGCTACTTACAGAACCTCTCCAACCAAGCAAGTCAGGAGCCTCGGCGACATCTGCATTGAATAGTCCAATAGCATCTCATGGAACCCCCCAATCTCAGCCGCTACCCGGCGCAACGCCGTCATTCTTCACAACGATACCAAGCTCCGACCAATCAACGACGCTAAATTCGACATCTACATCATCCCCAAAATCTATGCCCAGGCAACGACCAGCGCCACCTCCTACCTCGCATGCCCACGGTTCGTTGGTGCCGCCGCCGCCGGCGGCCCCGAAGGCGCTACCGGCACCACAGCTCACACAATCGTCTTTCATGGTGTCACCGAACCCATCTACGCAAATGACAGGTACTGTGCAAGGCCAAGTCGCTCCGCCGGGTCAAAGTCTCGGCGATATCGCTCAAGCCAGACTGCAGCAGCAATATACAGCGCACTTCCAGCCACTCCGGCCTGCCTTGACTGGATACGTCGGTCTTCAGGGACAGAACGTGGCTCCTTTCCCCGCTTCTATCCCTCATCAACAACAGTACATTTATCCTATGATGACTGGCACACAAGGAGCAAGTCCCTTTGCCGATACCAATGCAACAGTCTATTTACCAAATATTCAGGCTCAGCAAACCGGGTTTTCAGGCCCGTATCTACCAGCTGCGCAAACAATGCCTCCCAATTTCAATAGTGGCAGCAATTTGAATAACTTTTTGCCTCAGGCTCTAGAGCCGCAGCGCACCAGCCTCCCAGCAATCCAATCGGGGCAAACTGGTCCTCACATCGCCTACACGCAGCCCTTGCAACCACAAAAGACGGGGCCTCCTCCTCCGGTTCGCTTCGGCACTTTACCAGATACCAAAAAGTTGATTTCCCAACAGACTGGGCGTCGAGCCAATTTGTCACAAGCAAGTAAGTCAGATGATAACAGAAGTGCTGTGCAACGACTGAACGTACTCGATAGCACCTGATAATCCGTTTGGATTCTAACTCATGGACACAACCACGCTGCTCTGTGATCGGGCTGGTTACTACTTGATGGCGCCCCTTTTACAGCAAGGGGCACGCAGCCTGTTCATGTCGCTCGCGGCATGACAACAAATCTTGGTCGGCAGGCGCGCAGCAAATACTTGAACATGTGATGAACACGAAGTGCTGACACAGTATGTGTGTTTGTGGCTTCGGCCAGGGTGAGTCAGCCTCTCGGTAGTGGGTAGTAAACACCATCAAGCATCGTACAGCATAGTAATGATGGAATCCATGCAGCGAACAGATGTTTGATTAATGAATGGATGATATCATACATACTAAATTAATTAATTACGAACATACTGCGCGCTGTTCGACTATCCCGTGGGCTGGTCACTGAGTCTGTCCGCAGTCAGCAGAGCACGGGACGAACAGAGAGGAAGCAGCCGGCTGCGACCATCACGGTCCAAGTTGAGGGGAAAAAGTCGTTCCGGATGGGTTGTAGAAGCCTCAAGCCCTCCGCCGCGATGCCTTTCCTTTTCTGTCTGGAAGGGCCGACGTAACAGATGATGTGTCAAACTGATCCGCAACGTGAGACTTATCATTGGGTTCGAAGCGCTTGCGGACAGCTTTGACCATCATAACAAACCAGTAGAAATTGAGTCCGTTTAAGGTGATGTTGCTTGCCAGGTAGACTGTACTCAGCCATAAGGGGACGGTCGAGTGTTCATTTGCAAAATGCATTGTCGGTTTCTGAAGCGATGCCATCTGAGGACTGCTTTGAACGGCGAACCACACATCTCTGAACACTCTCACTGATTGATAGGTACCGTAAACGAGACGGCACGAGAAGAAGCTGCACAACAGCGCCATGCCATTGTACAACTGTGCTCTTGACCCGGTCATGTTCAGCTTATCCATGAACCAGTGAATATTGAGAAAGGGTGTAGACAGTTCCCAGAGAATGAAGATGCATCCGTAGTAGTTCACGAATGGCCTCTGGATACACGTTAGCTTGTCATGTATCCGCGAATGAAGATTGGGCCCTTTCTTACAAAACCGAGTGAAAATACAAGGAGCGCAGCCACAGCGTGTGCGAACGTTCCAGGCCCAAAGACGTCCAAGTTGAGGCTGGTCACCAATAGATCCCATACAAAGTAGCCTGCAGCAAGAGCCTGTATCATGCTTGTTGCTCCAGTATAGCCCCAGATACGCTCCTCCCAAGTCATCGAGGCCCTTTCCTCGTCCTTGATCATGATCCATAGAGCCAACCAGTTGATGAGAACACTCTGGACCATGGACACGACATGGGCATCCCAATTGAGGCGCCGTTTTCTTGAGAGTCTGGCGTAGTGGTCCGGAACAATGAGTCGTGATAGTATAGGCGACACAGGATAGAATATTATCGAGTAGAATGTCGCGGCGAACAGCACTTCGTGAATATGGAGCGACAGTGTCGGGAGACTGAGCCTGTCACACCAGGGCTGAAGCAAATCGACCAACCAGGGAATTGGCTTGATCGGGAAAGGGTCACGCATCTTCGAGCCAAGGTCTAGTTACTCAGAGTTGTTGGTTGCTCCCGTCAGCCGCCCGGATTCAATTATGAATTATGCACGGTGCGATTGCTGGTTTGTAACGTAGACCAACGAGTTTTTCGCTTTGGAAATACCCTGTAGTGGAGCGCGGACTTGTCAATTATACGAACATTCGCGGACGGACTCCTGGCAGCATTGGTCCGCGCCTGTCACCCGTCTGCGCTGATCAGTCCAGTCTCTCGATCACCGACGTGCCGGTCTTGTTGGTCTGTCTACGGAACGTGATGCAGGGGTGCGGACTTGTGGTAGCGACGTGCCATACGTGGGCTCGAATGGGACGAGACAACTCGAGCCAAAATTGTTGGGGAAGGGTCGCACGTGAGGGTTGCGTGTCGCGGCATCCGCTGCCTTTCATTGACAAGGCCGCGCACCAAATGGACAAGCGTCGTGTAAATGCGTGCCCGAAGATACTCTTAATCCGGGCACCATATGAGTGAAAAGGGAACAAGAGAAGAAAAGTAATCGAAAAGGCTCAGGCCGGGCTTGCATTGACTCGTCCTGAGTGCAACTAGCCAGCCTCTTCTCTCGGCCTCGGTCCACAAACCTTACGCATGCCAAGAGGGGCTAGCTCTGTGAGTCAGCGCTGCACTCTACATATGCCGGACACATAACGGACACCCACCCTCGGCGCAGGTGCATATTGCTTATACTCCGAGTACTTACATGCTAGGTATTTGGGTGCCTTGGTAAAGTGCTGTAGGTACTATAGTCGGTACCTAGGTTCCCCGTAAGCACTTAAGATACCTAAGTACTTTACCTTGCCTACTTCTAGCACCTACTACACTAGTAGTATGTAGGCGCCTTCGGGTCCTGGCGCGGACCCTAAATCCAGAGACCTGGAATCTAAACATCACTGTGGTCAGGAGATGTCGCTATGAGTTAAAGGCATTAAGCTCCCTTTCCATAACCCAACAGTAAGCCGCCTTATTATGTACTCAGCGCGAGCACGCGTAACCACGTTCCATAATTCCGCACATGCAGACTTTCGAAAGCAATGAAGTACATCCCGTGACCGTTGACGTGAGAATGAACTGAACAAGAGAACAAGCGACAGGTAAACGTAGCACGAACTGGGGTAGCGCCCCGCGGGACACGCACCAATTTGTGCACCGCCTTTCGATAGAAAGTCTCGCCCCATATGGTATTTCTACGCATGGGTCGCTTGAAACTAATGCGCGCTAAAACATAGGCGACCAAAGGCACTTCGAGGCCGTAAAGTAAGCATCGGCGATTGACATCTGCTGACTTGCTCGAGCGACAGCTCACTGCTGTGACAGCAAGGACCTCCCTCCATATTCGGGCAGCAAAATGGCAGAAGCATTGTGCGAGAAGCTCCAAGGCTCGAGCCAGAGAAGCCCCGGACTCACCAAGGAATACCTAGAGTATCTTGCCAGACAGTCTGTGGACTCTATTCGACTGGCAGAATCACAGCTGCTTTCGCAAGCCTCCCACTCGCTCCTCCTATCGGTCCAAGCCCTCTCCAAGAAATCACACAAGAAGGTCATTACTGCAGCGACCAGGCATGCTTCCCTCAGCCAGACCTTACCGATGACGGCAAGAAAGGTCCTTGACTTAACGGATATGGTCTCTCGACTCGACGACAGGGCAGAATCCTTCTCGGCTGGGTTCAGCAAGGTCAATGAGAGCGAAGTCATGATGGAACGAAGAAGAGCGCTCCGACTGCTCCAGAATTCAGAGCGATTCGTGGATGTGATGGAGCTCCCGTCACTCCTTAAAACCGCCATCAGGGCGAGTCCCGTCAACTACTCGTCCACACTTGACATTTACGCACACATATGCCGTCTCGCATCGCTCTATCCATCATCGCGCACCGTGGTAACCGTGAAAGATGAAGCCGAAAAGATAGTCAGGCAAATGGCCGCCGATCTTATAGCAATACTAAGAGCCCCTCATCTGAAACTTGCGCCGGGCCTCCGTACGATCGGATGGCTCAAGCGCATCATCCCAGACATTGCCTCTGGCGGTCGTGCTGAAGAGACCCTGCCTGCAATATTCCTCGTCTGTCGCCTCAGCACGCTCATTATCACGCTGTACGCGTTGTCGCCATTAAGAAGATTGGCAGACGAAGAAAAATTGCGGGCGTCTCGTACATCACTAACGTGGTCGGGTGGCCAGCACACAGAAAGATACCTCAAACGTTTTATAGAGGTATTTCGAGAACACAGTTTCAGCATTGTCTCGATATCGAAGAGTGTGGATGCAAGCTTCCCGAGTGCGCTGGAGTCAGAATTTGATCCCTTACGCCCTCTCCCACCCATCATATCCAGCTTCCCAATGCACTTGACAGGACTACTGATGGAAACCATTCGAGATTACTTGCCCAGCGTTCAAGATAAGGCTGCGAGAGAGAGTATTTTAACTCAAGTCCTATACTGCGCTGCGAGCTTAGGAAGACTGGGTGCGGACTTTGGTGTCCTGCTGTGCTGTATCGGTGCCGGGGAATGGGCAGATCTAGTGAAGCGGCATCGACTCCTGGCTGGACGTCTCGAATCTGTCATAGGCGAATCGCGATAGTCCATCTGAACATGGCAAGCACAAGGGCACACGTATAGTGCTGAATATAGCCGAATGCTGAAAGTCACAGTCACCACCCCCTCCACGGCCTTGGCTCCTGGGTGGGAACTTAATGCCTGTCCCCGTAGTCCCCTGCCATCTGGGAAATACTTGAGGTTGCAGAGATATACGAGAAATGCCCGGTAAACGTTAAGAGGAAAACTGCTCTCGCACTCAAAGCGGTTTAGCTCAATCTGATCTTGACGAACAAATTGAGTTGACGACGTCTCTATCTTTTCCCTAGATATATTTTCACCCTAAAAGAAGCAAGCGCCCTAGGTACAGATCTAGGTACATGTTTTGGTGAAGGTTATCAAGCCAGAAGAGTCGATGACAACGTGTGTGACGAAAATTCAGAGGGTGCCTCCTTTTCAATTGATACGTACAGGGGAGGGAATACGCTCATGGCGTGGGAACTGCCAAGATTGCTTGAATGAAGTTCTGCGATCCGGACCATTATCATTCCCCCAACGCGACGAAAGAGATGTGGAATTAAGGCGACCGCCATGCGGAGCCTAAAAGATAGAGCTTGCCGAGTGTTGGCAATAAAAACACAATACATGTCCTTCTATTCTAGTTGGCTTTGAAGAGGCAAGGCAACTGATGTGGGCCGAAGCTCCGATCACATGGCAGTCTTTTTTGTTGATTTCATGACTTAATCAAACTCTCTGCCTTCTATGTCCCCGCCAGATTTTAACTCAATGTGAGCGCTCATAGGTAGTAGAAACGTAGGCAGTCTGGTAGCACGCTAATTCCCAAGTTAACACAGGATGACGCATAGAAGCAGGAGCTCCCTGCATCTGCTGTGGGGGAAGTGGGAGGGGGCCGGCTAACGCTGTCTCGTATTTATTTCCCGATGGCTCCCGCGATCTCGACATGCACCCAAACGCTGATCATGTTTAAGTCATGCAACGATGAAGGAAGGTCATCTGACGGGAGGCAATCTAGGTCAGCTTACCTTACTTTGTGCGTCACGTCAATCTCAATAATCTGACTTGGCTTCATAGTAGCGCCGCATTTCGCATCCGGGCTGGGCTCCGGAATTGCGTCTGCCATTATACTACAGCCGCTGGATTTGTTGAAAACGCGCGTGCAGCAGTCCGCATCCTCATCATTGTCCGCAAGCCTGCGAGAAATCCGCCTTTCTCCTCACATTGTCCAGTCTCTTTGGCGTGGGACGGTTCCGTCCGCCCTCCGTACAGGGCTCGGCTCAGCCATATACTTTTCCACGCTCAATGCCATCCGCCAACACCTTGATCGAAGACACGTTCTAGGAACGCACGCGCCTCAGCAAAATGCATCGTCTGTTCTCCCAGCTACAACTAGCTGGGTAAATTTGGTATCAGGCGCTATGGCTAGGACATTTGCGGGATTCGTGCTCATGCCCCTGACTGTCATCAAGGTTCGGTTTGAATCGACATTGTACTCGTACTCATCGATGGCTGCCGCAATCGCTGACATCCGGCGCCGGGAAGGATTACGGGCCTTCTTTTCTGGATTTGGGGCAACTACTATGCGAGATGCACCATATGCTGGAATGTACGTAGTCATATACGAATCGCTTAAGACGCAAATCGGCTTGTCAGCCATGGCCCTGGGTCCTTCCACCGGTGGTGATGCTCTCAAGTTAACGGCTTCTGCAGCAACGTCTGTCAACTTTGTCGCGGCTGCTCTTGCTGGCGCGGGCTGCTCTGCTATATCGAACCCTTTCGATGCAATAAAGACCCGAGTGCAGCTGCAGCCACAGCATTACCGAAGCATCGGGCAAGCCGGATATAAGATGATCGCCAAAGAAGGTTTCCGCTCTCTGTGGGACGGACTGGCGTTGAGGATGAGTCGCAAAGCCCTTAGCTCTGCGCTTGCCTGGACCATTTACGAGGAGCTCATTCGAAGATTCAGCGCGCACTGACTCCTGCGAAAAACCTGGCTAGCTCGTCCCATTGAGATATGCAGCCAAAGCCGTCGAGAGAGGCGCGGTATTGTTTCAATGATGTAGGAGGCAGCAATCGATGTCTATAAGTATAAAAAGTTGTAGTCAATGGCAAGGAAAGTACCTTGTTAAGTAAATAGCAAACGTGTAGTGTAGTGATGACCCCGACATTAAGAAGACTTGGCGCCTGCTAGATACATGAGCAAACCGCCGGGAGATTTGCTCCTTTTGCGGTCGTGCTTTTTCCGTACCCATTCGAATTCCGGCTCCAGACGACGGTTCTTCTTCTCCTCAATCAATAGAGTACCGCCGCCACGTCTTTCCCTAATGTGCCTTGTGTGTCTCCAAAACTGATCTTGCTCCCATTCTGGAACCCATCTTTTGATCAAGATAAATTCTGGGTCCTGATCGGAGAGCACGACGTTTCATTAGTCTTGGAATCTTGATCAAACGATGCTCGCGCGTGCATTATTTTACTTACTGCATCAATATCAAAGTCGATCTGAAAAGTCCTCAGAGTCTCAATAGATAAGTGTCTGCGAGCCATTCTCGTGTAAGTGGGTCGCTGGGTAGAATCACTAGGCTCGGGGATTTTCTTTTTCTCGAGTATTGCTGATATAGCAACTTCGTCTAGTCCCGACTTGCGCAGGTCTTCTCGCATACGAAGCTTGTATTCCTTCTCTTCCTTTTCTTTCCGTTGTTTTTCCATAATCTGTCGATCAGCTTCCTGCTTCTTGTAGCGTTCCACAGCGTCCATGGCCTCCCTGTCACGGCGTTTCTTTTCCTCTGTTGCAAGCTCCTCTGCCTTTAAGCGTTTCAGCTCCAGCTCCTCCTTTATGCGTCTCTCTTCTTCTGCGCGGCTCTCACGCCGCCTAATCTCATCTAATTCCTGCTTGGCGCGGTGCAGTTCGGCATGGTCTCGAGCTTCTTTCAATGCTCGCTGACCTTCTTTCTCCCTGGAGTTTTCGAGACGGAGCTTTTCGAGTTCGACACGTGCTAGTTCTGCTTCCCATTCTTCCCGCGTTAGCCTCGCTCGGGAATGCGATCGAGAGCCGGAGCTTCGGCGACGGCGGGCGACTTGACCCCTATACCGATACTCAGACTCGTCTTCGGAAGAGACCTCGTTGTATATTCGATTATTGATGATGACGGGTTGCGCTGCTGCTTGAATACGATCCGTAGATCCGGGATGACGGTCCCAAGATCTTTCCCGAGACCGAGAGCGCGCAACCACCGTTGCATGTTGGTCTGGCATCAGATAATTTGGGACGATGTGTCCACCGCTATAGTTTCTGGGTCGCTCGACATAACGGACCGGCCTAGGAGACGGTCCTCCATGATGGCGGATGCGTACATCAATGTCCTCGTCATCGGAATAGTAGTTCATATTTAGAACCTTTCTACCCTATCTGGAATTGACGAGGTGCAAACGAACGAAAACTTGGGCATGTCAGATGGACGGCCTACGATTACTGGAAGAGGCAGCCTAGGATACCTAGATACTCATTCACCTTAGCCGCTGAAGTGGGGACAAACTCTCCACCTCGTGCAAGAAACAGGCGCGGTACAGTGTAAGAATGCCGAAGAGTCACTGTGACTGGGCACTACCTACAACATCTTAGGCCCAGACTGTGTGTACATCTATCTGCTCACCCCAACGCCTTGGTCCCAACAGCCGATGGTCAGGCGCACATTACGCTGCGAATTGTCTCGAAGCAGAAAAGCCTCTGAAGGGTGCGAACTGACATGAAGAAGCATCTCAGTCATGCCGTATCATCCGACGTTGAGGACCTTGCAAGAAATAATCCACGCTCCGGGCAGATATCTGTATATAGAGAGAGTCCTGGCACTAGGCTACCTACTTTACACTGCACCGTGTCTCACTGATTGCGCAAAAGCTGTTCCACATGATCACAGCTATTCTTGTGAGTTGTTTCTAGATAGAGGAGGCGCTGATTAAGCTTCTCGATGTCTGAGTCGATGCTCTTGGTCTGTTCTTCGAGCTTGCATCGCAACTTGGGAAGCGGCAAGGCCGAGAACCTGATTCACATTGCGTTAGTTCGATCAACATTGCTCAACCCGGGGGGCAGATGACAGGTCACATAAGCCAGAGGCTCTGAGTGAATTACGTACATTTTACCGGATCCTTCATAAACAGTGGCCTCTGTTGGCAAGTCGACTAACTCATGAATGGTCAAGCGAAGTAGACGTTGATCGCGTTGCCTAGCAGCTATTTGCGAACGGGTCAATCCGATTTGTTGTTGTGCGGCTACTGCTTGAACTTCAATCTCTCGAGCGAGCTATCGGAAGTGAGCATGTACGAAGACGGTGCGGAAGGGCTCGAGTACCTTGTGTAGAGCTTCATTGGGAATCGACATATTGGCTGGTAGTGCTCGTGATGGTAGCTCTTTGTAAGTGTCTCGGGAGCGAGCAGCACAGACGCCTGGGGAATTGCATGCTGTGTGGAAGCCAGTGCGAACAAATATCGTTTCTTTTCTCCGTTCGATTGTTTTTTTGGGTTTCTCTTGAATGTCTGTCTCGAAAGCGAGCAGTGTATGTATTTTTTGTTTTGATATAACTAAGTTCTTTGTTTCTTTTCCAATACGCTTAATCAAATTGGGTTGCGAACTTTTCCTTTTCGCCACGCTATTTGAAAACAAGTCTAACAAAAAAAAAGCCCCAGGCGGCCGCAACAGGCGCCTAATGCGTTAAAAATCGATAGGACGAATGCCCGGAAAGAAAAAAAAAAAGCGCCCGACGCGTCAAAAATCCATTGAACAGAGGGCCAAGGTCCTTAACAAGTTTGCAAGAAAGCACCTCTATATATTATGTATGTACGCCTGTGCAGATTTTGCAAGAGAAAAGAAAAGCAAAAAATAATGAAAAAATAAAAGAATCAAGCGAATGAAGAAAAAAAAATAAAAGGGAGTGATGGGAGAACAATTTTTTGAAAGGGAATAGGAAAATAAAGGGAGTGATGGAAAAAAGAATTGGAAGGGAATAGGGAAAAGACTTCCCCGATCCGAATGTAGTCTTTGGGCTGGCTGCGGGAAGAAAAAGTCACTTCCCACCGGCAGGCGAGAAGATAATTTCTAATACTCGGACGCTTGCAATGAAGTGAAGCTAGCTTATGCATGACTGACTTGTGACTCTCCGTTGCGATCGATGGGCGAACTCATTTAGGGGTTGCTTGCCTCCTGGCCAGTAGCTAGCATGCATAGCGGTGCGTCTATGGTGAGCTGTCTTATTGACAGGATCACATCACGGGTAAGGAGAGAAATGCATGAACTGTGCCTCGCTTTTCGCATCTGCTGATTTCTTGGTATCATATGTCAAGCTTCCTTGCACAACCGAGCTATTAGTGGTTGGCTACGCATATGACGAGGACGAAGTGCTTTCGATTAGCAGGGCGACGTTGGTAGATCTCAGCCGGAGTTCAGACATCAGCTATGTTATCGAACTCCTATTGGGCAAGATCGAAGATCTATCGCGGCCATTTGCTAGCGTTTCTCAACATCCATCACACATACTCCAGTCAGAGTCGTATATTCTGTCGCTTGCCGCAGACTGCTGCACAGCTCACTGGTCATGGGTGTACAGGACCGGTCTTCGGCCACTGCCCAGTGCTTTAGGGCCAGCGCTTGTAAATCGTGCGCTCGATGTATTCATTCGCCTTCTGGAGCCTATACCGAACGACTATATCTTACCAGCTCGAACGCTCCTCAATGACGGGATCGACATTCCAAGATCCGATCAGAAGTCTGTCCAGCTCGGCGCCCTGGCTTCGGTTGAAGCTGATTGCCTCCTCAACTTCGAGGCTCGCATCAAAGTTTTAGTAGAGTTTATATCGGCGTCGAGCTGGCCGTTCGTGTTCGAGTATTTCAGGAGTACTATTCACAGCATGAGGGCGTCAGAGAGTCATGGCAAGGCTCAAGATCTCGAGACTTCGGCCCTCGTGACTCTGAGACTTGCGTCCTCCTTTTGGGTCGACGGTGCAAAGTTGGGATCCGTTATCCAGGAAATTTGTTCAAGCTATTTACATTTCGGCAAATCTTGTCAGTGCACGATTGCTGTAGTACTGCCTCTCATGGTCGTTCGATGGATCGACCGCTGTCCAGACGAATTCACTCGGCTTCATTCTCACCACAAAAGACTCGATGGAGGCGCCGACACGCTGTTCGATATGACGCAAACGGGCATAGATAATAGCCGGCGCAGAGCCTTGCTGTATCCGATGCAGATGACTCTCCTCTTGCTGCTTCCCGATGTTTTTGAGGTTGCGAGTAATCTCAGGGAAGCCAAGAGTAACAATCTGATTAAGAAAGTATCCTTCCTGGACAACATCAGGAAAGCTCTCCGGAATGGTAACGAGAGAGCAGCATACTGTCTGATCACTTTGCTCCGTGTGGCTCGGCACTTTGAAGTCGACAGTGACTCAGCTCTGGTCAGCTACGCAATGGATGTGCAAGATGAAATCAGGGACTCTGTGTTTAGTCTTCCCAGCGACTGTGAGCCGACTCCGACTTTTGATCAAGATATAACGACTGCCGCCTTTGTCAGCCTTGCCTATCTCAATCCCAACAGCGGAGCCGAGGGATTAATTCAGACGTGTACATCATCTTTGGCCCCAGACACATTCAAGATTGCCGTCATTCATGCATGCTCGTATATTTGTGGACAGTCAGAGACTGGCAAGTACTCTTTGATATACAACAATCTGGTGGCTTTCATACAGTCCAAGTTCGAAGTAGGTTGTCTGAACAAGTTTCCCTGGGATGCTGTGAATGCTCGTACTAATCGGGACCAGTCGAAATGCCGGATGATTCTTGACGCCCAAAACAAACCTTCGAATGTCGACGAACTTGAAATCATAGAAATCCTTCAGTATTTCGAGGTCTCGCCTTCACTATTGGTACGTGACTTTTCGAGTCGGGATCCGGAGAGAAGTTTTCTTGTGCCCTTTTTATTCTGTGTATTATCTAGGAGCCAGGCCATACGCCGCCCAGCGCTGAGAGTCGCGAAGAAGGTCTTTGCCGAAGCGCCTATTCTCAATCAGCCGCCGGATGTACGTGAGTTGCCGAGAAACTTGCACCGAAGTCTGCAGGAGCAAAGGTTTGCTATTCAATAATGCTATCCAGATTCTCTACAAGGTATGCTGATATCACTAGTTCGGCTACCCTGGTGGCAATATGTCTTCATTTGGTCGACAACATGGATATCCCTTCAATTACGCAACTCCAGGAGTTCTTGACCGCACGCCTGGAGTTGATCAAAGGATTGCCGGTATGTTGAATAAAGCTTTTCTACTTTTTACCAATGTATGGTCGAGCAGTGGCATAACAGTTCTATCTACAGTCTACCTTCCAAACGCCCAATGGGATAGCCAACATTCGCGAGGCTTCCACGAGATTGGAAACAGTCCTCCTGTTATGTGTTTGCTCCATGCACTTACACTTCTGTCAAAAAACGGCATCATGCATTCGTCTCGTGGTGGATGAATGCGTTCACGTCTGCAGGCACAGCAATTCCGCAAATCTTCTTTCGTCGATGTATCGCAATAACCTCGCGTACCAGGAATTTGCCTCTACCGCATTTCCTGTCATTGACCTGACTGCCTTTGAGACGAGGTTGCGCAGTTGCCTGAAGCAAATCAGATTTCCCACGCAAGGCATATTAGATGCATGGAAGACGGTCTTTGATAAGTGGGTATGCATATCAAAGCAGCTGCTCACTGCACGTAACATTGACGACAACGTGCTATCAGAATGGCGCATGTTGGCGGGCTTCCTGGCCTCCCTTGGTGGAATTTGCACCTATGGATATGCCAGCACATTAGACGAACCTGTCGAGGATTTGCATTGGATAGATCAAGTTGGGCCCGACGACGAATCCCTCCTGACGACATTCCTGGAGACGAGTGTCCAGCTTCTCAGCTGCGACTCGCCACGGGCGCGTGAGATTGTCAGTGAGGTGCTCTCTACAGATATGTCACCCAAGCTGTATACCGCCCTCTTCAGAGTTTTGGAGTCGGATTTTGAGGCCCTGCTTGCTGATGCTTTCGCTGGCGGGGACAAAAATCGAGCAAACAAGATCGTATTTGCCGCACAAGCGGCTTCTCTACTCAGAACAATGGTGGAAAACCTGGAGATTCCGTATGAACTTGGCTCGGTTTCATCAGTCCACTTTGGAGTACTGAGTCTCAGCCTAGCCAAGTTTCTAGATGGTGCCTCAGATGATGATGAGATGATCATGCGGGCCAAGATCAATATATGCCACCTTTGTGCGGCAATAACTGCGCGAAAAGAGCATCTCAACTTGCGAGATGACGTTCGCATTCGGAACCAGTTGCTTGAACATATTTGCGGCTGGATAGCCCGGCCGCATGGTCCCAAGCACGACCAGGCAGCTGGAGCAGAGGATGTTTTACGTGGACTACAGAAAACCGTTGACCAGGCTTGCTTGGAAACTCTATCAGACCTGACTCTTCGTCTCCCGCTACAACCAGCTGATAGCCAAACTGATGCTGGTATGAGCGAGCTAAAGTCACAAATGTTCCATAAGTACTTCAACCGCTTCCTCTCTTTACTAAATAACGAGACGCAAGACCAGAAGCTGCGACAACGGCCTGCCTTCGATCACAACGTTTCCAGCGCAGACTTGATAATCACCATTCTGTCTAATCTACTGAGTGCCAACATCGATGTCGGGCTAAAGCATTCCCTAAACATTGGCTATCATGAAAATGTTGAGATCCGTGCCGCGTTTGTGCGCGTTCTGTACAACATTCTCACACAGGGGACAGAGTTCAGCTCGCTGACAGACGACGCCGTGAGCGACAAATACGTGGAGCTTCTGAATGTTCGTGCTGCATCGTTCATGAAATAATCAGTTGAGCTGACTGTGCTGACCGACATGCTTTCCCAAGCTACTCACAAGGGACCTGTCGCTTTCCGTGTCCATGAGCGCTATCTGTCCAGCTGCAGAGGTGGACGAGCTGACAATATGTCTTCTCATAGTCTTCGAGCAACGCGGACTCATATTCGACCTACTCGAAGGATTGATTCGTCAGGAAATAGAACAGACAGGTCCTTATTGCCTCCGAGATCCCAAATTGTTCTATGCAAGCAAGGAAGCTAACGTCGCGGCAGAAAATGAGACGGAAATTCTACGAAGGACTTGCGTCGTCACGAAAATGCTCTCTGTATATGCAAGATGGAAGGGAGCAACGTACTTGAAAACAACGCTACAGAAGGTGTTGGAAAGGCTCATGTTGACGTCACAGGATCTAGACTTGGAGTTGGACCCGGCCAAAGTTGCCGCCCCCGAGGAGCTGCAGAAAAATGCTGCGCAACTTCAAATTGTGGCGAAGGTGTTCATGGACGATATCTGTGCCTCCATCCCGAATGCTCCCACGTCTTTCCGGAGAATTTGCAGCATAGTGAGTCGTGGATCCAAGAGAGTACCGTTTGTCAGACAGACCTAAATCATTCTATAGATATCAGATGCTGTCCTGCCTCGCTTTCCGAATGCCAAATATACAGCTGTTGGAGCATTCATTTTCCTGCGATTCTTCTGCCCTGCGATTGTGGCGCCGGAAGTGGAAGGCCTCGTCACAATGTCACCATCAAAGGAAATGCGTCGTGGGTTGCTTTTGATTGCCAAGATTATCCAGAATCTTGCCAATAATGTTCTTTTCGGGACCAAGGAGCCTTACATGTTCCCTCTCAACTCATTTTTGGTTCAGAACATTCACTCAGTGACAGGGTTCTTGCGTGACATATCTGTAGGAGCGCCCTGCAATTGAAAGGCCCGATCATACAGAATCTCACAATCATCAGGTCCCGCCGCTGAAAGAGAGCATAACCCCGAACGCAGACATACTAGATTTTGGGTCGTGCGTGTCACTTCACAGATTTCTATATGATCACTGGGATCATCTCCGGCAAACTCTCGTTTCGCGGGACGGACGTGATATCGTTCGAGCCGCAGGGGACGTCTTCCACGGTACTACAGCTATCCTAGAGCCGCTGCGAGGCCTCATCACCAACCTCGGACCACCTCCACTGGCGATATCATGGAACCGGCCCCTGATTTCTTCCAATTCCCCCCCATTGTACTCGAGATTCCAGAACTTTATGCTTCAGAATGCATTCAGAAGTGTCGAGTCCTTTCTTACCTCACGAGCCATTTATGACGGAGGGGAAAGTAAGGTGAGTCTGACCCCTTGGGCTCTTAACTCAAATAAGAACTTACTATCGCTAATTCCCCTGCCACCCCTTTTGTAACACTGCAGGATGGGCTTTCCATTGTATGTATCATACTGCGACACATCGAGAACGAAAGCATAGACCATGACACGCTGCTTTTTTGTTACCTCAAGGTGAGTGGAAAACTGCGTTTCCCCGTCGTATTCATACACAACCTGATGAGAGACTTTCGTGGTCTGCAGATCGCAAGTCGACTTTGGCACGAGCCATTCGGGCTATTCATTGACGCAACCTGTTACAATGGGCGAAGCGAGCCTCCCGACGACTTCTTCTCTAAATTAGAACATCTGACGCCTTCCGAACTTGCTCGAAATTTCTCCCGAATTTATGTCTACAATATGAACAGCGCGTTCAAGTACGTTCATCGAATAAACCCGCTATTTTTTAAATTTCTTTGCGCTTCCATCTCTGTTTTCGAGTGTTGTAGCTGACGAAGTAGACGATGTTTGCGGAGACTTCTTCGCAGTTCAACCCGCGACGAGTCAAGCATCTTCCATCCCAAAAGTGTAAAATACCACCTGATCGGCAGTCTGCAGGACCTTCAGACTCACTTCCACCTCGGCCAACTTCACCTGCCCAAAGAAACCATCAGCGTTGTGACAGAAACCCGATTCATGTTCCAATCTATCACCAGGCTCTCCAAGTCGAAGGGAAACGTTGAAGTTGTCATCAAGGTTGGGAGCCAATTCGTCCAAATTACAACGGTTAGAAAGCAAGAGGTTCTTTCGGGTCTTCGCCTTAACAGTATTATCAACGACATTTTCCGTTTAAACGACATAGAAGAGATCTCGACCAGCCAGCTGGATGACGATCCCAGTTTTGGGCTAAGAGCTGACGGAGGCAAGATCGTCATGTTCTTTGCTTCTTCGAAGAGAGCAGACGTCCTGCAGACCATACGAGGTGCAAAAGCAAAGCAAGGAAAAGAGAGCCGAATTACAAAACCGGTCGAGAGACTTGTCCGACCGCAAGACATTCCAGGTACCATGCTCAACCTGGCACTCACGAATTTATCGAGTTCCTATCACGTTTTACGCCTGTCGTCCTACAATCTCCTTGGCGCCTTGTGCCGTTGCTTCAATTTCAGTACCGCGGGACGATTTGTGTGCAGCCAAGGTTCGTCTTTGATGATTACTCATCCTATGTCTACCGTTTGACAGGTTAATTGAGGTTTCTGTATAGACCTGGCTATCCCTCTAGACCCCAATCGGTTCATCGTCAGCATTAGTCATGAACTTGCTCACGCTGAGCCCCAGCTCACATCCGATTTTCTGGCCGAGTTTTTTGTCAGCTGGGAAAGTATTCCTGAGGAACAAAAGCCGCTCAGTTTGGAATACGTAGCACCATGGCTCTGTGGGCTTCGAACAACTGTACTGATCACCGACATGGAAGCAGATAGAGCAAGAGAAAAGGTCGCATCTCTTTTCAGAAAGCTCATTGACGTCGTGGTGTTGGATCAGGGCCTCGCGTACTCTCTTGAGCAATACGTCTGGCCGTCGATTTCACAAGATGAGCTACTTCTTGAGATTTTCCTCGATGAACTAGTCAAAGCAGCACTCAACTACGGAAGCAGACAAGAAGTCTTGGACAAATTCTCTACACTTCTTGCTGCTCTCGGGACTATCACTCTCCGGGGGAAACTAATCACTCGCCTACGCAAGACCCTCAACCGATCATCTCTCCGCCCCACTCGCTGTCTCCCAGACAATGCTGTGTGGGAGGAGATATGTGTTCTCCTTCGGTTCACTTTAGCTACGTCTTTTGACAGTCGCGTTCAGTCTCAAATGTACCTGCCAGAGATTCTTCATCTGACGACGATGTTAGTGGGCACGGGCAATCACGACATACAGATGCTCGTCTACAAGTTCCTAATTAATTCGATCCATGCCATATGCACTTCATTTAGGCTGGAAGAGGCAAAGCATCTGCGACTTCGCGCTATTCTGGACGTTTTATCAGATTCCAGAGCCGACATTTTCCTTCCCTCGTCAGAAGCGACTCCCAATTCCGCTTCCAAGTCCTCACTCCTGGGCTTATCATCGACTTTGAGGGCAACAGAAAACTTGACAGCGATCGGGTTCGAGGTCTGTTCTGTGGCAGCTCCGTGTATAGATATCGCGAACGCTTGGCGAGCTCGTTGGATGAGTCTCATTGCCAGTACTGCATTCCAGAACAACCCTGCAATTCAGCCGCGCGCATTCTCAGTCATGGGGCATTTAGCCGAAGAGGAAGTGGATGATGACCTGCTTTATCAGGTTTTGGTGGCACTTCGGAATAGTGTCAGTCAATTTCGAGAGGACGGAAACTATCAAATGCTCGTCTCGATCATTTCATCGTTGTCTAAGATGATGCCGAAACTGCCCTCAACATCAAGATATGGACTTCAAATGTTTTGGTTGGCTATCTCTCTCCTGCGTCTCGTGCCCACCGATTTGTTCAGCGTTGCAGCTCAATTGCTGCAAGCTATTCTGAAAAATTTTGGCTCCATTGGCGTAGTCCAAGGCTCAACAATGGCCCATCTTCTTCTACAATGCCGAAATCAACTGATAGAAGCCGCTCTACCCCTGGACGATGCTTATGGCATTCATTTCGAAGAAGAAACATTCCATTTTGCCGTCTGTGCCTGTCTAGCGAGGGGCCTCACGAATACTGCAAACAAACCAACAGTGAAGCGAGTTCTGTCAACCTTGTTGGAGATAAGTACACGATCAGAATCTCTGCCCAGCAGCGGCCGAAGCCATATCATCGAGGGCTCTCCTTACCTGTCACTCTTGGTCGCTCGAACAGCGAGCCAGGAGGATCTCATTGACTGCTTATGGTGGGCTGATTTGACACCAGAAACTGTGTCCAACATCTCGTATTGTCGCGGCCTACCGACCCAAGAAAACACCAAAGACGTGGACTTAGTCCTCATCTTGGCTGTGGAGCTTGTTGATTTTCACTATCTGGACGAGGCTGCCCAAGCAAGTAGCCTACGTTGGCTCAATCTTCTGGCGGAAAAAAATCCATTAATCTTCGACCATTTGTGAGTGAAGAACTATCTGTTTTACGGCTTTCAACTAACGAGCACATATTTTCTCTAGACGGGCAATTCTTCCATCGCTCCTTACTACTGTACTGCAACAAAGCCAGAAGTTGGCAGCTCTGGAGGCAGCGCATGCATTACTACGTACCCTTTCATCAGAGCACAAGAAGTACCAGGCGACGAGCTCCGCGCTGCCTCTTGGAGAGCTGCTAAATGAATGTGGGTTCAACGGGTTAGGGAGAGCATTTGATCAAACCACCACAGAAATAGAAATGGGGCGGTGTTTTGAGCTAACTGAAAAGTTGATCGAGGTAGAATGAACGATTCGGTTATGAATGAGCGGCGCATGCTAACATGTTTACAGCTGATCGTCATCTGAGTCGTTGCAGAGTATGTCCTTGCTCCCAGTCAGATTAATGGCTCAACAAGGACCTTCACCGCAAGAAAGGCTCCAAAACGTGACCTTCAAGCAGCAGCGAAAGAGAAAACAAATTACATGCTTTCAATATACGTAATGGATATGCACTTCCTGCCAACTGATGACTCTTGCTCCAATAGTATCAAGTTTCCGTTGTGCGTGATGTTTCAGCAATTGGGCCGATATCGCCGTGCCCACTTTTTTTTTGTCCGCAGAGTCATTGTCAGCCTCGCAGTCTCCATTGGTCCACGTGTCTGTTGTCATATTACCAAAAGAAAATCCAGAAGCAAGTTCGCAGCCAGCGAATCTCTAATTATTCCCGCGACCTGGATGAGCTGCCACTTCGATCAGTGTAGCAGAAGCCGCCATGATCTCGCCTCAGAAAATATCTGTACTTGGAGATGACAGCATCTTAGTCGACTATGGACTTTGGCCAGCTTTCGTGGCATCCGATCTGACAGAACATGTGAAGTCGTCTACGTACGTTTTGGTCACCGACACGAACCTCCACGATGTTTACGTCCCTTCGTTCCGGTCTTGGTTCGAATCAAATAGCAAAGGGTCTGACACCCGACTATTGACGTATGCCGTTCCTCCTGGCGAGGCCTCCAAAACCCGTGAGACCAAAGCCGAAATCGAAGATTGGATGCTTTCGCAGCAATGCACAAGAGACACCGTTTTGATTGCACTCGGTGGCGGTGTGATTGGTGACATGATTGGTTACGTTGCCGCCACATTCATGCGAGGAGTACGATTTGTCCAGGTGCCGACCACATTGTTGGCAATGGTTGATTCTTCAATCGGAGGCAAGACAGCCATAGACACGCCAATGGGAAAGAACCTGATTGGAGCATTTTGGCAGCCCAAACGAATCTACACCGATCTCGCCTTCTTGCAGACGCTTCCCATACGCGAATTCACTAATGGAATGGCTGAAGTCATAAAGACCGCGGCAATCTGGAATGAAGAGGAATTTGCTTTATTGGAGCAGTCTGCCACGCAGATTGGTAGCTGCCTTCAGCAAAAAGATCCCAACCGCCTACTACCCGTTAAGGACGCTCTTACCCGTATGGTGCTTGGCTCCGCGCGTGTAAAAGCAGAGGTTGTATCTGCTGACGAGCGTGAGGGCGGCATGAGAAACCTGCTGAATTTTGGACACTCTGTTGGTCACGCGATTGAGGCTATCCTTACGCCGCAGCTACTTCATGGTGAAGCCGTTGCCATTGGTATGGTCAAAGAAGCGGAGCTGGCTCGTTTCCTAGGGGTTTTGCGACCTCATGCCGTGTCAAGGCTATCAAAGTGTATCGCATCGTACGGCTTGCCGACGTCTCTGCAGGACAAACGAGTGGTCAAACTCACAGCTGGCAAAACATGCGCTATCGATACTCTATTTGAGAAGATGGCCGTGGACAAGAAAAATGATGGGAGCAAGAAGAAGATAGTTTTGCTATCAAGAATTGGGAAGACCCATGAGCCCAGGGCCACTGTGGTCACAGACCACGCCATCAGAACGATCCTATCGTCATCTATCACTATCGGCACAGGTGTCCCGCAGTCACTGAACGTCTGTGTCATACCTCCCGGATCCAAGAGTATTTCCAATAGAGCTCTCGTACTTGCTGCGTTGGGCTCAGGTTCATGTAGACTGAAGAACCTCCTGCACTCTGACGATACCGAATACATGCTATCCGCCATCGGGCAACTAGGCGGTGCGTCTTTTTCCTGGCGCGAGGCAGGAGAGGTTCTCGAGATTACCGGTAGAGGAGGGCGTCTTCATACCAGCAGAGAAGAGCTTTACATCGGTAACGCTGGGACCGCATCAAGGTTTCTCACAACAATCCTAGCCTTGTGCTTGCCGACGCAGGATGTGCAATCGACCGTCTTGACAGGCAACGCAAGGATGAAACTCAGGCCCATCGGTCCGCTTGTGGACGCACTTCGACTAAATGGCGTCAATGTAGAGTATTTGGAACAGGAAAGATGCCTGCCCCTCCGCGTTCGTTCCACTCAAGGGTTCCCCGGTGGCGTAATCGAATTGGCCGCCACAATATCTTCACAGTATGTATCATCTATCCTCATGGCAGCGCCATTCGCCAGGTCTCCTGTCACTTTGCGGCTTGTTGGTGGAAAGCCGATTTCTCAGCCTTATATCGACATGACGATATCGATGATGCGGGTATTTGGTGTTGACGTGACTCGATCAACGAATGAGGAAAACACCTATCACATTCCGCAAGGCGTATACAAGAACCCTACCGAATACGTCATTGAGAGCGATGCGAGTTCTGCTACATACCCACTTGCTATCGCAGCGATTACAGGAAGGACGTGCGAGATACCGAATATTGGCTCAACCTCTTTGCAAGGAGATGCTAGGTTTGCCGTTAAAGTATTACAACCAATGGGATGCTTGGTGGAGCAGAGCGAGACCAGCACGAAAGTCACCGGGCCGACTCCCGGCAGTCTCCGGGCGATATCTCATATAGACATGGAGTCCATGACGGATGCATTCCTCACTGCATGTGTGCTAGCAGCTGTCGCCAATGGAAGAACTCAAATTACAGGTATCGCCAACCAACGTGTCAAGGAATGCAACAGAATTGCAGCAATGATATCGCAACTCGCGAAGTTTGGAGTCGAATGCGCTGAACTCGACGACGGTATCGAGATCCAAGGCAAGTCGTTGGGCGAGATCCGAAATCCAGCTGGAAGTATTTACTGTTATGATGATCATCGCGTGGCCATGAGTTTCAGCGTTTTATCCATCATGACTTCTGGGCCGACCATAATTGCCGAAAAGGATTGTGTAGGCAAAACTTGGCCCGGCTGGTGGGATACCTTATCACAGTGCTTCCATGCACAGCTGGAAGGTGCGGACTTAGCAAGCCCTAGTGTCGCCGACGTACACAAGGATGGCCTTATGGATAGGCGCTCTATCTTTGTGATCGGAATGAGAGGTGCTGGCAAAACCACCGCTGGCAGATGGATTGCCCAACTCCTACAATGGCAATTCGTGGATCTCGATGACGAATTAGAGCGTCGTTTTGGAAAAGCCATCCCTGAAATCATCCGTGGCCCCGACGGCTGGGACGGGTTTCGTCAGGGTGAATTGAACATCCTCTCTGATGTAATGAAGAATTGCCAACATGGCCATGTCTTTTCCTGCGGGGGAGGTATCGTCGAAAGTAGCGAAGCCAGAGTCATGCTCCAGGCGTACTGCGCGAGCGGCGGAGTCGTGGTTCGAGTTCACAGGAACACGGATCAAGTCCTCGAATATCTGATGCAAGACAAGACACGTCCGGCATATACAACGAACATTCGAGAGGTCTACGAACGCCGAAAGTCTTGGTATGAGATGTGCTCTAATTACTCATACTATAGCCCTCACACAGTCGCAATTTCTCGAGGCATCCTTATTCCCGAGGACTTTCGACAGTTCATCGCTTGTATCTCTGGCAATGCGGATCACCTGCAGCTCGTCACGAATAAGCCCGACAGCTGTTTCGTCTCATTAACAGTTCCTAAGATTCACCAGAACTCATCGATGATCCAACGCGTCGTTGTTGGTTCGGACGCTGTTGAACTTCGTGCCGATCTCCTGGAAGATTGGTCTCACGATTCCATTACCGAGCAAGTCTCACTCCTTCGATTCCTTTCGAACCTGCCGATAATATTCACCGTGCGAACGATGTCTCAGGGAGGACGTTTTCCAGATGATGATGCAAATAAGCGGAGAGGCCTGTATAGATTGGCCCTGAAATTAGGTGTAGAATATCTCGATGTGGAAATAACATCATCGGACGAAATTTTACAAGAGATGACCAGTCATCGAGGGCATACTCGGATCATTACTTCCCATCACGACCCGACCGGAACGCTCTCATGGAAGAATGCGTCATGGATACCCTTTTATAACCGCGCTCTGCAATATGGAGACGTAATCAAGCTGATTGGTCTCGCGAATACTATAGAAGACAACTTTGAGCTCGAGCGTTTCCGGAACAAGCTGCTTGTTTCTCGAAACACCCCAATCATCGCCATCAACATGGGCGAAGCTGGTAAATTAAGTCGTATCATGAACAATTTCCTGACGCCAGTGTCTCATCCGGATCTACCATTTAAGGCAGCGCCCGGCCAAATGTCAGCCTTCGAAATCCGACATGGGCGTGCGTTGATAGGAAAGATCAAAGCCGCAAAATTCTATCTCTTTGGAAGTCCTATCGTCCAGTCCAGATCGCCAGCACTTCACAACACTCTCTTTATGCTTGCTGGTCTACCACACACGTACAATCGACACGAAACTTCCTGTGTCGAGGACCTCCCGGCATTGCTTCAAAGTGATGAGTTTGGTGGAGCTTCCGTCACGATACCATTGAAGCAAGATATCATTCCGCTACTTCATGAACTGACGCCAGCTGCCAAGCTCATCGGAGCCGTTAATACTATTGTCGTTCAACCAAACAATCAGGAAACTCATGGGCAGTATCTTGTCGGTGATAATACAGACTGGAAGGGCATGGTATTTGCGCTCAAGGAAGCAGGAATCCTTGGATCAACGGGCTCTGAATCAGCCGCCGTTGTCGGCTCCGGCGGCACGGCTAGATCAGCCGTCTATGCTCTTAAATCAATGGGGTTCAGTCCAATTTTTGTGGTTGGACGAGATGCTGATAAAGTCAAGATCATGTCGTCTGCCTTCCCGGTTGATTTCAACATCATTTCCGTCTCTACCCTGGAGCAGGTTCAGGATGTTCCCCTATCTCCCTCTGTCATGATCAGTACTATTCCCGCAGATCGCCCAATCGATGACAGGGTTCAGAGGATTGTTGCTGCGATGGCTTCATCTGAAGCAGTTGGAAGTGGGACGCGCGCTTTGTTGGAAATGGCGTATAAGCCTAGGCATACCCAGCTCATGCAAATCGTCGAAGATGTTGGTGGATGGATCACAATCCCTGGTCTCGAAGTTCTCGCATCGCAGGGTTGGTATCAGGTAAGACAATCACGGCCAATGCCAATCGCCTCCATTCAAATTGGTAAGTGTTTGACATTGAGCGAAACCGACGCTAACCTTGTATAGTTTGAGGCGTGGACTGGTGTACGGCATTTGTACCAACACGCTCGAGATGCAGTCATTGGGGCCGGGGGAGATCCTCGACAGGAATAGAGTGTACGGACAACAAACATTCGAACAAATTTCTTGCGGTTCGTTGTTCCCGGCGCCAAACTGCTCCAATCGCTCATCACTTTACTGTGGCTGTGTAGACCCTCAATGTGAACAGGCTATGTCGACAGACTTCAATTTTTATTGACTCATTAAATCCGCACGCCAACGTGTTCCCAATGATTGTATGGTTAACGGGCTTTCTCCGCAGTGATTGCCTTGGCACCATGCCCGTGGTACACATGACAGCTGCGCGTTCGGTCACAAATCACAGATTTGACGGTAGTCCACTAAACAGTCAATAATTAAACCCGCCCGCATCATTGGTGTGATCAAAAATACGTCGCGTTTTATTAGGCAGCAGCATGTCGTATGATCAAAATATGCACACAATTGCGACACGAATTTTTCAATTTCCTCGTACAGCGCTTGAAGTATCGCGAGAATAGTACATAACCATAACGCTAGTCTGAAGACAAAACACGCTATTTTACAACTAATTTACAAACAACTTGTTCTATAGTGGTGAATGGGTCATGGTGTGCAACCGCGGTAAGTGTGCGGACGGGCATTACCATATTGGACTAGGTGGATCAAAGTGGATCAATTACGTATGTCGACGCTTCAAGCCCAAGGTGATGTCAAGCCAAACGTAATTGATGTCGAATGACGTCAGGGTTGCTTCAGTGTCACAAGTCCCAGGACCCTGCAGAATTAGCAGCGACCCTGTGCCCCACTCCTGATCATTGATTGGCGCGATCATGCATAGATGACATAGTGACCCCATTCGATTCCACAACTGTCGCAGATCGGGGTCGAAAGACGTCATATTATCGCAACGCTGCGTGTGCAATGCGCGAAAGATTGGTTCGTCATGGCAGCGCTGGAGCCCAAAGGGTCCGAAGCTGCCAAGATGGATGTTGGCAAAGCATTCGCAAAGCCTTAGCTTTTGAGGGCTGCGACAAATATCGGACTTGGTTCAGCCCGGGCGGCGTCGCCCTCTGCCCGGCAAATCCATGTCCGGATGGCATACACGGTAATGCCTAGTGAGCGCATCCGCTCGGCTGAATGTTTTTTCTTCCGTACAGAGATGACATCTGACTTTTTGTTTGCGCGCATTGTGTATTGTATCCTCGTGTCGCGTCAGATCGTAAGGCCGAGAAAAAATAGTGTTACACGGCTTGCCAGTGCTGGGATTGATCCTATCGCAGCGATGGGGACCAGCCTGAGTATCGACAATGTCCGAGGTTGCTTTAATGCCCGTTTCATGGGTGCGCTGGAGGCCAACGTTTTGCGACTGCCTATGCCCTTCTCTTTTGTGTTTCTGTAACAAAGACGGTGTTTCAAAGCGTAGCGAGCATCCATGATAGGTACACGTGTAAGTGCCGCCATCGCTTCCGGTATTTTTCGGCCTGCCAAAACGGGGGGGCGTCGTAGCTCCGGAGGCCAGTGAACTAGCCCCTGATGAACAGAGTCTCGGCGGTGGAGAATCCCTTTCTATACTAGAATGGGCAATGAAGGGGTATTGCTGCGGAACTTTGATATCGGGTATCTGAGTCGATAGGAGGGTAGTTTGTGAATTGTTGAGAGGAGCCGGCAACGAAGCTCGCAACATATCAGTATGATATTGACTGGTCATCAGCGGTTTCTGCGTCGATACAAAATCTGCGTGGGAAGATTCTTGCGGAAACAACGGAAACGATCCATCAGACTCCGGCTCGGTGAACTCCAGAATAGCATCTTTGGGAGATATCGTTTTCGGTGTCTCCGGCTCAGCGGCGTGATCTTGCGCCGAATGGTGATAATCCTCAGCTTGTTGATTTCCCCAATGCTCTGTTGCCGCTTGCGAGCCAAAGTCGAGGCCGCGTGGGGATGACATGGTATAGGGGGAGCCCGACGGATATGGCGAGCGCGCTCGTGAGCTTGTAGATAAAGGCGAATGAGGAATGTTCAAGTGTTGGTGGTTCGCGGCAGTTAATCGCTGACTGAATACGTCGCTATCTACTGGCATTGATGCAATCGAATGAGATTGCGGCGACGATGTGGATGTGATGGCAAAACTCGGGTTGAATAATTCATCGCCATACACGTCCGTGATTGTTCGACCGAGTTTCGGGATGTGAGTAAATTCTGTGACATGTTAGCATATGCTTTCTTTTTTCAATCATAGGGGCGTAAACGCACCATCCTTGCGCCGATGAGACTTATCGAGATCTTGGCTGCCCAATGTTGTGTTAGGGTCGCTTTTACACGAGGTAGCTGCGTTAACACTCTGGGGTCGGCCGCGGGTGACGTTCAGGTCTGCAGCCGGAAGGAGTGCTCTTCCTGTACGCACTCCTTTCCCTGTGCGAGCTGGTGCCTGAGAAGTTGTTTGCGTTGACCCGCCACCAATGCCGAAGAGATTTTGAGAAGGTGTTTGTTTGCCAATGGAGTAGCAGGATGCTGGCTGCTCAGTACCCATCCCATAGGGAGGAATGGCCATGACATTCTCGAAGCACGTGTCCCCAAGGGGAAAGTTCACATTGGGAACACCATGCGTGTAAAAGGAAGCTGATTCTGTTGAGTCGAGGGATGAGAGAGATGAGTCGCGGTGATGTAGCAAGCGTTCGGACTTGGGAAACACATGGGCGGACTCGCCCCAAGTACCTGACTGCATTCGAAGTGTGTTCACTCGCTCCGCGCCGGTATTATGTGTTACGGGGAATTCAAATGTGTTTCTTCCGTCGAGGTCGTGCAAATTTGTCAAGACGTGGTCCGTCGGTGATTTCTTCACTTGTTGAAATGTTGCAAGGCTGTTCGGTGGAAAATCAGGAAGCTGATCAGGATATAATCGGTTCAAGGACAACATCTTTTTTTGTTGGTGTGCTTTGGGTAGAGACAAGGGAGTACGGGGATCTTTTCGGGTGGCGAAAGCTGGCTATGGCCATGATTTTATAAGCTGGCCCGGTAAACCCGATTCCGCGGGAACGTCACAGAATGTCATTGACCAGGGTCTAGTGTGGCTTAATCTAGGATTTATGGAAGTGGGTCTGCGTCCCACAAGCTGGGGAGACTAAAATATGCCAGAGACGTCTTGGGGCGCATTTGCGTCAGTGCAAATTTGCAGGGGGTCCCTCAGGTAGCAAGCTGTACCGGATGCCGTTGGTGCATCGAGAGCGAGGTGATACCCTGCGTACATAAACTGGATGGCCGTGACGCTTGAAAGTCTGAGCAGGGGTCGCATGATGTGCAGATGCACAAAGAACGGGGCTGATGAGAGTAAAGACGCACCGAAAGAAATTGGAATTCCAGTGACGCTTCAACGTCAATTGTGGCCGGCTTCTTGTCCCTTGCGGAAGGGAAAAGCTGATTTGGGTGTTCTGATGTAGTGCAAGAAAAAGCATCTTCTGCAGGCCACACTCAGCCCTCTACGTACTCCAAGGCACTTCTCCGCGATGTCGCTGTCACGAGTCTGTTCAGTTCAGACGCCAATCTCGGAATGATGCTAAGACTATTTTTTCCCGGGGACGGAACCAGAGCAAATCATGGCACGCGGTGCAAAATGGCGCAGACGCGAAGTCTTCAGTACGATGGAGGAGAAACCTCGGGAATGACGTGTGAGAACTGCCGATCGCTCCGAATCCCTGTTCGGCGCAAAAGCTGGCCTCGTCACTCCGCCCATACTCGGGCGTGGTCAAATGAGCACAGCCACCTGCTCCGCCACAGCTTTCAACGGTGTGCCACACGGGTCAATCACCTGACCCTTCCAGAAGAAGCCGCGATGCTTTGTAAGTAAGCGTTGGGAACTGTACATTTAGGAGCGCGCCATATTCGTAGAACAAAAGAACCACATGTCAGAGCTAACGAAATCTTATTTCACCCCCAGAACCCACGTCTGCGAGTACCTAGAGTAACTATTTACCTAGTCTAGTATGCTCCTGTTAGGTACCTCGATGACGAAGCTCGAAAGGACGCTGCAATCGATTGCTATGATACTTTCTCTCACGTCTATCACTAGATCGCATTGCCATCGCTCTGATATGCTGTGTTACCCAAGAGATTATTTTGAGCGATTCATTTGACTTCAGGTGCATACAAGCTAGCTGAGATGCACTGGATGTCGAAAGACCTTGCTGTTATATGCTGCTCTACCGATATAAGTTCCCTAGCAGGTGCTATACCTCTACCGCCAACTCTTTTCACCCCCGATTACCTCCCTCTCTATATTTGTTACTTCTGCCGAGGCGTGACATTGATTCTTTGTAGACACAGGCTGTGCTCGAGAATTATTTTCGTTCAAATGTCAGCGACTGAGAGATTATCATCATCAGCTGAGGGGACGACGGACTCGGCTTTATCGGACCACTCAGGTACGTCGCCATAAGCCTGCTGCAACTGGTCATTTCGAGACACCACGCGGGTGATACAGGTATAAGTGATTATCAAAGTACTGGAAGTGAATGCTCGAGAAAAACCATCAGGCAACGTCACCAGGCTTCGCTTCCTAGATCTGGCTTGCCACTTGCATCTTTCCCTCCCTCATGACAACGCCATCAATCTACCTTCCCCTGTCGTCCTTCTGTCTTCCTCTCAAGAAAAATATGGGAGTAGACATTCATACAGCGTAAGGACTGACCATGCCATGAAGGAGTCACCGTACGTAACTTCGCTGCTCGTTATTTTGTATCGGCTACTGGGATAATTGTCACAGCGCTTGCTGACACCAAGGGCTGTTGAGTCCTCCGAGGCTAAGCCATCAAATACATTTTGGGTCCAGTGGTCCAGAGAGCCTCTATATCAAGATGATAATGGCGCTGCCATGTGTATTTTTGCGGGCCGCGGAATGGGTGAGAATTTTCTTTTAATGGGTCCGGCTGATTATCAGTGGCTGCCGTCAATCCCTCTATATTACTAAAAAAAAATGATTAAAAGGAAAGTCGGCCGGGGAGGAGAGCGTGACCAAGCGGAAGAGAAGAAGGTCATGGACATATCCCGTAACCGTGACCCTCCATGCATCATCTGTCGATGTACCCCTGCGCCGGTCGACCTGAGTCGTCAAATTCATGGATGTTACTTGCTCATGACTGCGGTGACTAGCCACCAAATCCATACAGCGTGCGCCCTTGTCTCTTCAGGGCATACACGACATCTAATGATGTGACAGTCTTGCGCTTGGCGTGCTCTGTATATGTGACCGCGTCCCGGATTACTCCCTCGAGAAACGTTTTCAGCACGGTTCGGGTTTCTTCGTAGATCATGGCGGAAATACGCTTCACGCCGCCTCGGCGGGCCAAGCGTCTGATTGCAGGCTTTGTGATGCCTTGAATGTTGTCGCGTAGAATCTTGCGGTGGCGTTTCGCGCCGCCCTTTCCAAGGCCCTTGCCGCCCTTGCCGCCTATGATCGTGAGATTGAGCAGGAATCGTATGTGAAAGGAATCGACTTACGTCCAGTCATACTGTGAGATCAGTGATGCAGTGATGTTACGGGGGTTTGAGGTGTGCTAAAGAGCAGGAAACTAGCTGGCCGGATAATGAGTGGCAGGTCGTAAGATCAAGTGGCGGCTGGTAGGCTTAAGTACGAGGGGCCAACTCACGGATCAATCACAGGCTGCCGGTCCACAATGCCATTTCGGGTTTGAATGAGCGGATCGAGACGCGTCAAATGTTTGTTATGGGGCACATTCATGGATTGGACTGCGTGGATCACAGGAGCTACGTGGGTCCAGTACTTTGCACCGTGGAATCAATAATACACCGATCTAGCGAATGAAAATGCATCGGGATGGATAATAATTGAATTAGTCCAAGAGGGGGGTTTAGGAAGGGGGAGACAACCTGTTTTTTGCAGATCTTCGTATCATGGGGTAACTTCATTGGGGGCTTCCTCTAGCAGTATTCATATCAACATGATGGTGTGTTCTGCTGTGGTATCTGATGTCACTAAAACCTTTGCTCTCTTGTAGGTGCCTCAGTCAGTTTCGCTTGATGACTGTGATGACTCATGTTGAAGTGACTCACATCTGGACCACGGTGTCCAGTAAGTGAAGTAAGATCCCGTCTACACGCTCCGCCAGACATCTGGGATGTGCGATTTAGTGCGTCAAGGCAAGCATCTTTTTGGTGCCTTCTCTAATCTCTGGAAGGAATATGACGCCCATTCACTTCGCCGACCATGGCGCATATTACATCTTCGAGATTTGGGAATCGTTTCTCATCGGGAGCACAGGGGCCGTCTCGCAGCTGGGCATTTCTACAGGGAGGGGTAAACGTTGAGGCCTCTGCGGGGTGTCTGCCTCGTCATTTTGGCCTGCGACGCCCATCACAAACCGCAGCACAAGCGGCTACTCTTATCATCTGCTGAACCAGGTTGGATGAAACTTGATCATACGTTGAATCCTATCAATGCAGAGCATGGTCCAAAGCAATCACCGGCCACGGCTTGTAACGGCCGTACGAACTACGGCATTTGCAAAGCCCAACAGACGCGTACAGGGTAGTGGGGGCACAAAGCCGTATCGCACAACACAGTTGTGCATGAGGTGAGCAAGCGGAAGCGTCAAGCACGTCGCACCAGGTCCGATGTAGCCAAGACCACGCCAAGGGCGCGCTCTTCGCTGTAGGCATCGTGGGTACGTATACTGCGCTGCAATTTGGAGGATACGGTCGGCATGGTGACATAAGGCGTGGCGGAGCACACCACGTCGAGAGGATGAAAGGGATACAAGTGCCAGCCTACAAAGTTTTAATCACAGCAGAATTCAAGATTTTATGGGCGCCTAGAGATGCCAGGCACGGCAGAAGAAGCAAAGGCGGCGATGGGCTCACTCAAGGGAAAGGTTACCCACTACAATAAAAAAAACCGAATAGCAACGGATAGGAGCGTTTTCTAGCGACTGATGGGCCCTCTTCGCCTCCCTGCAGTGCAGGGACGAGATCAGTCAAGTTGGCGCCTGGGCCACCGAACCCCACACAGACTAGCTCGTGTTTTTTTTTTCGAACGTTCCATAAACTGTCTGTGGCGTGGGCGAGCGTTTTTTTTTTTTTTTTTTTAATTTTTTTACTTGTGACAGGATTCCGACACGCGTGCCCCACCCAACGCGCTGATTCCAGATCAGCCGCCAGCCCTGGTGCAAGGTAGCTACAGATATAAAGCGGTACCCCCGCCCTCTCTCTATACAACCTTTCCCTCCTGCATCACACACCCACTTCTCCATTTCTCACACCCCGCTTCCAAACTTTCGTCGCCAACTTCCAAAATGGCTCGCACCAAGCAAACTGCCCGAAAGTCCACGGGAGGCAAAGCACCCCGTAAACAGCTTGCATCCAAAGCCGCCCGCAAAAGTGCCCCATCCACCGGCGGTGTCAAGAAGCCTCACCGATACAAGCCTGGTACTGTCGCTCTTCGTGAAATCCGACGATACCAGAAATCGACGGAACTGCTCATCCGCAAGCTGCCGTTTCAACGCCTGGTAAGATGAAATGGTCTGCCACAGAAAACACAAACTGACATGTGACAGGTTCGTGAGATCGCACAGGATTTCAAGAGCGACCTTCGCTTCCAGTCGTCCGCCATTGGTGCACTTCAGGAGTCGGTCGAGTCTTACCTCGTATCACTCTTCGAAGACACCAACTTGTGCGCCATCCACGCCAAACGCGTCACCATTCAATCGAAGGACATCCAGCTTGCTCGCCGTCTCCGAGGCGAGCGCAACTAAGCACTCGTCGGACGTCGAGACCAGTGGAGCTCTACAGACAGGATTCATGATTTGCTTTGATTTGACGCGACTGGGGTTCTGACTTTTGGGGTTAATCATGGCGTTACAATGAGAATTGATTTGCTTAACATTGATTGTACATTAAATAAGGCCAGTGGCCTAGACTACCGCGGATGCAATATGTCTACGAGTTCACGATATCGTAATAACGCGATTCTTCAAGTCACAATTTGTGCATGCGTGTATTGACGCGACGTGGCCGTGCAGTGTTGTGCCGGGAGTGGAAAACCCGGATATGACAGGACACGAGACTTAGCAACCGCGTAGCGCACCTGAGCAAGTGATCACACAGCAGCATGGAAGATCTCAAAGCTGGCTTCGCTGGTGTTCGCTGCTTGATCACATTCAGAATTACCATCCCAGGCCATGATGTGGGACGGGGTGTCTGTTGATACCAGGTGACGTAGCCGACGCGAGGCTTTGTAGATAGTATCGATTGAGCCTTCCCCGAGATTTGAATGAGTGGCGCCAACAATCTCAGCAGCATCCCGGATCATGATACCTAAGTGCATGGTTGCTGAGAATGATCACTGTGTGAGTACAATCGCGACAGCAATAAAAACTGTTGAGCAATGTAGCAGTCAAACATCTCGGACGTTAAACGATCTGTGAGTACTCGTGACTCAAATAACGACTGAATCGTAGTCGGATCGGCGACCTGCAACGAACTCGAATCCGAGACTGGGCAAATGGATCGAAGGAGGTTGTGAGTGGAATTGTCCAGACAATTAGAG
>JAPFUF010001104.1:0-13258 GCA_030780645.1 Aschersonia sp. MBC 508 | reverse complement strand
CTTCTCGCAGTGCTGGCCAGTGATTGCACGAGACAAAGAACGCCTGATCAATCAGCCAATCTGATATAATCTTCTCGCAGTGCTGGCCAGTAATAGCAAGAGACAAAGAACGGCCGATCAATCAGCACAATCTGATATAGTCTTCTCGCAGTGCTGGCCAGTAATTGCACGAGACAAAGAACGCCTGCAATCGCAACTTCACGGCTTGTCGGCTTCTATGCCCCCGACAACTTAGAATCTTCGGTACACCATGATTAGATGACTTGAACGAGAAGCTAGTGTACACTCTCTCGCAATCTTGCAATCTCGATGTGCGTTGAAGAGGCTACAAGGAGCCAAGAAAACTCTCGCAATCTTGCAATCTCGATGTGCGTTGAAGAGGCTACAAGGAGCCAAGAAAACTCTCGCAACCTTGCAATCTTATGTCCGTTCAAAAAGCTACAAGGAGCCAAGAAAACCCTCGCAATCTTGCAATCTTGATGTGCGTTCAAAAGGCTACAAGGAGCCAAGAAGCCGTCCAGCCGCGGATGCGTCCATAAAGCCAAGGGCCACTCTCCAGAGCGATGCCGCAACTCTGCCATGACAACCGCCCCCCGTGTTCAACTATTGCCATGTTTTCCTAGACCTTTGAACTAGGCTTGCCATCTTTGCCGATCGAGACTCCGTCTTTCCCTGCCGTTCCCTCCTTGGGCTCGTTGACATTGTCGCGGTCGTAGACGCCGCCCTCGGCCGAGAGAGGAACTTGGCGCTCGTCGCTCACTTCAAAAGTGCCCGATGACGATGGCAGAGGGATTTCGGTGCCGTCGGAGCCTGGGGCATTCGTCGTTGGCTTCTTGTCCTGGTGGGACGACATTGTCTGTGTGGGCAGGGGGGGCTGGCTGGCTGGTTGGACAGAGTGCTCTTTCGGCTGCCTCTGCAGGTTGGGTTGGAGGGAGGAAAGAGTAATATACGACGTGAACGTGCGCCCTGGTGTGTGGTTGTAGAGATTAACCGGGATGCAAGGCCTTTCGTAGTGTTATGATTTGCACTTGTTCCGGCGGTGCACTGCTGGGTTTTGTACCTTTGCTCCCACTAATGTAGACGTCACCGCACCGTCACGTCACACATGGCATCGCATTGGGCAATTACACCGGGTCTGCAATTGTGCCTCCGGCGGCCCTACCGGGGGTCGCCTGCGGCGGGCTGGCCTCGCTCCGCTCGAAGTCCTACCGTGAGGGGAAGCAGCTCTAGCGCCATCATAGATCTGGGGTGCGCGCCGATTCAGCAGCTGGCCTCCAACGCCTCCTCTCCCGTAAGTACACACGCCGTCAGGATGGGAATGGGCGTCTCGGGGACGTGGGCGGCGGGAACAATACGAAGAGCAGAACAAATTCCTGCTGCAGCTTCTGTCTGGGATTTGCGGGTGACAAGCCAGTCAATCCTCATCATCGTTTCCTCTTCCTCTGAACCCTACCACTTGGAGATGTGCAAGGCTAACAGCCGATGTACGATCCAAAAACGGGGATGCCGTCCGTCCGTCCGTCCACAGCAGCGCGTTGAGCCCACATCACGTCATTCATTGGCCGGTGGTGCGACTCTGCTGGGCTTGACGCTCCGCGCAGTCGCAAGGAGACAATGATGCATCGCCGGACGGTTCACGTGAGATCATTACCGAGTCGCTACCAAAGCCAATGCAACTCATTTACCCGAATCACGTAGTTGTCGTTCGCTGCGATGTTTGTCGGGCGCGAAGAACCTGACACCCCATGCCGGACTTGGCCCTTCGCGTTGAAACTGTCCCTCAAGTAGAGCACCAGCTCCTCGCAAATAATGACCACCGACTCATCTCAGACCAGTCCGAAATTCTGCAGCAACTCCAACTAAGGCGATATTCGCAAACTTGCTTAAACGTTAAAAGGGGGGGGGGGGGGAAGGATTCTGACATTTCACAACATTTGGTGTCTGCAGCAACTCTGACCAAAGGCGATATTCGCAAACTTGCTCAAAGGTCGAAGAGGGGGAAAGGACTCTGACAGTTCACAACATTTGGTGAACATAAGCTCCCCCCTCGGAATGAGCCTCCGGCGGCCCTACCGGGGGTCGCCTGCGGCGGGCTGGCCTCGCTTCGCTCGAACTTGAAATCGTCTTATACTAAACTAAGTCCCCTCAACTTCGTATCGCGACAGCGCAATTGAAAACCGCACATGAGGAAGGGGGGGACGCCAAACGGAGGCCTCCGAAAGATCACTGTCACAATGCCAGAAGACGTACATACAATTTTCGTTGATTCGGGCAGACGAGTTAGGGTTAGGGTTAGAGACGCCAAACGGAAGCCTCCGAAAGATCCTAATCACAACGCTGGAAGACGTAATACAACCTTCGTTGTTTCGGCAGATGATTGGTCATCCGACCGAGCATACTAGGCGCAGAGGAGCGGCAGGTGTCACGTCTGCGCATCAAGGGCGCTGGGCGAGTCGAATGTGCACGGAGGCGTCCAAGCAGGATGCGCCTCGCTGGCCCAGAAGGCGCTTGCTCTCTCCCAAAGTCATGACTTGCACCCGGAATGTTGCATCTTGCCGTTGGCATTTCAATGAATCCGTAAGCCTCGCAAGCCCATATGGATCTGCCCGGGTCTATTCAATGATGCTACATCTTCGGCCTAACTCCAACGCACTCGTTCCCAGCCAGCAACGTTCTGTCTCCAGCTGTCAACCACCTTGCGAAGAACCCCATCTTCAACAAAGTCACTCAGTCCGTCGTCGTCGGTACCACCTGGAAAAACCCATTCTCTTATCCTGGCACTGCATTTGGACTCATCAGCAACCTCACTTTTGAGCTTGGCAACGATTGTCTGGCACTCCTTCAATGCAGCCTCTGCCAGAGCTTGCATCTTTCTGATGCGAGTGGTGACTCCCTTCCGGGAAGCACTGTCCTTCGATCGATCGTTGAAGGAGGATATCCATGTGCTGCAAAGCTTCGCAGCCATGGCAGTATCGCGGAGCATTGCAATCAGATGGAACGAACGGAGCAGCGCCACAGCGTCTTCGATGCTTCCGGTCAAGTGCGGCAGGTCACTGAGCTGGTTGGATATGGAAACCTCTATTGCCTCGATGATTTCGTCGAGAGCGCTCGATGACGCAATTGCCCAATCAACACCGGTAGCCAGAGATATTAGCGTGCACAGCAAGTGCAAGGATTCAAAATACAGCAGTTCGCTCGCGGTGCAATGGCTCGATGCTTGATGTAGATGCTTAGACATGGAATTTCCGAGCTGCGTTATTCGTTCGATGACAAACGTCTGCTCGGCGCAGGAGAAAGTGGCAGGTGCTTTGTACGGTGCCGGTGGCATGTAGGACAACACCCCATGAAATGCTTCGGCGAGCAATGCCAAATGCGTTCGAGTGCTCTGAAACAATTAGCAGGTTTCACGCAGGGAGCGACTCATATTCACGCACAGAAAGTTCAGGTCCAAGACCGAGACGTCTGTACAGCGGCGTCGTGGTGCATTCCCACGAGGGGAACGAGCCGAAGTCGATTACCTCGTGCAGCGCGGTATCGTCAGACAACTCGCCTATAGTAGGAAAGTCAGTTCAGATCCTCGTACATGTGTGGTAGAGACCTTACATAGTCGGGCATCATGCAGGAGATCGCTGCGAGGCTCGCCGAGTAATCTGCCAGCCCGGGTCTCCTCCACTAGACTCATGGCTCGCGTACATCCGGCCCTGAGGTTTTCCATGTACTTCGGCATATCAAGTACGCTGCCATAGCTTCCAGCCTCGAATGCTTCTATCAATTTTCTGGGCATCCGCAAACGCAGCGACGTGTCATAGTGTGAGCGAACTGTCTCTATCAACTCTTTGCCTCGCCTCTGTGAGGGGTCCAAAACACCGGGTGCGATTGTGGACAGGCGGTCGAAGAAGAGAGGAGCAAGAGAATCAACGATGGTACGCTTTACGGCTAGCGTTTCCCAGATTTCGCGACCCCGGTGGGCAGAATTGAGCAGGAGGTGAATGCGTACCAGAAGTAACGACAGCTGACTGTTCTTCGGGGTTGTCAACGCTTGTTGCTCTAGAATGATAGCTGCTCGCAGTAGACATCGCGACGCAGCTGGAGAAGAAACGTCGCTTCTATAGCAGCCACTTTCGGCGAGTTGAACGTTGCAAAGCGCGGCGAGCATAGCTAGTTCGACCAGAACGTCCTCTGAACTGGCTCGTTTCTCCAAGGCAAGTCGATGTGATGCTTTCTTGTGAGCAGCAAGGGCGTCGGAAGATAATTGTGCCAATGATTGCTGGTACGACGCCGACTGATCCTCTCCGAGAGCCGATCCCGCGTTGGAATGGGTTGACAATAGAAATCGCGTCTTTAGCGAGAACAAGGCAAGTCTGGCAGATGCCATGAAATCGTCAGGATGGTCAGTCAGGGCACCGGAGAATTTCACAGCGACGTGTTCCAATCCAGGTGCGTCAAGTTGTTCAAGAAACTCTTTGACATCATCGAAACATGATGCGATCTGCCTTTGATCGTCTATGTAACATAGGAGCTCCTTGAGACGTAAAGATGACGGCTGGCCGTTTTCGACATCTTCTTCTTCTTGTTCTCCGAGCGCAAATACGGCCGCTACCCGAGCGAGCAATATATTTCTTCTGTAAATGGTTTTCAAATTCTTCGATTTCGCAAGACCAAGTAACAGTGCTTGCAGCTTTGCCACGATTCTGATAGTCGTTAGCATCTCTGTTGCCCATGTGACAGACCCGACCCGGCACATACTCCGTATGAGAGTTCTTGACATGAGCTGCGGCATTGATATACTGCTTCCAGACCGACCAGTCGCATGCCAATAGGTTGGCCTCACCGGTCTCATCGATGTCTGAAAGGCAGCTGTGACAAAGTGCGCACAATTGCTCCCATTGCTGTTGTTTGACGTAGATTTCGCCGACGCGCTGAAAGAGCTCTTTCCTGCCCATGCGGAACTGAGCCAATGGGGAGAAGACAGGGCTGCTGATGAGCTTTGCCATATCTTCAGTGTTACCATGGGTTCCAATGATATCGTACAGAAGCAGCATCTCCTGTTCAGTCTTGACACCTCGAGATGGGGTTCCATCCGATCCCTGAGACGCATGCGCTTGTTCTGTCAACTGGGCAGCGCGCTCTATTTGTTTCTGTGCCAGCATTCCGTACAATCTTTTCTTGTCAGGGGGTGACTGATCACTTATCTGGTATTATTAGCCAAATGCTGGGCCACCTGGGACAGCTGCGACCTACCGCAAGAAGATGGGTGATGACAATATTCCAGAACATGAAATCGCGTTCTTGCGGAAATGACCGATCCAGGAGAGCGGCAATCTGTCTCATCGTCAAAATTCAGGACTGCATAAAGCAACAAGTTGGAACTTGTCTCACTTGCTGCGCGCTTATCAAGTCCCAATGCAGCAAACATGATTGCAGGCATCGCGTGCCGACGATCTTGTCTTTGGGGGCAGCCTTGACTGCTCTGAGTCTCAGAGGGCCTATTGTCTGGCGAAATCTCTCTTCAGGGGCCAGATCCGTTGTCGCCCACTCCAGCAAGTCAATGGCATCAACGTCTTTGATGACAGAGCCATCCTGAACAAATTTGTCGAGGGCAGCCACGGCGGTAAACCTGGAGCTCGGATCGTCGAGCTGGCTTTCTGCGCAAATCCTTACAATCTACAATTGCAGTCAGATCCGCGGCCCATCTGAACTGCGGCGACTTAGCTTGGAGAGAAGAGGGGGGGGGATGGTCACATCAAAGTACTGGTCATTGGAACTCCTTGCGCGCTGTTGAGCGAGGCGCACTGCTACAGCCCAGTTGCCATCTTGGAAAGCTGACTGAAGCTGCAGATCAACCCCGTTCCTCAACCGGGGGCGTGAGCGATTCATGACCTGTGCGGTGTTGGCGTTGAGAACTTCTCATGAAAAGTCGGGACGAACATGGCCTTTTTACACCCACCTTCGCCCGTCTGCTTGATTCATTGTCCGTGCTTGGCGGGGCAGATGCACTCCCACCGACCCAGTCTGCGCTGGAATCGACGGGTATACAGTGCCAGCGACACTGTCTTTCGGGTGCAGGCCCAGGCCATCTAGCTGAACTTCGATATTATGCTCAACGGCGGAATGCGTCCGAGGGTCCCAAGATATATTTATTTTTTCAAGGTCTGCATGCAATTAGCTACTATGCAAATATAGAGAAATTCTTTCGGCTTGGTTACATAAGTCATGAAATGCTAAAGTGGCATGGCGAACTGTGTCGCGCCCGCAGTTTAAAGCTAAAAATGTCGCGGAGTGACCAAGGATTTCCGTCTATTATTTGCGCATCCCACAGTCACTGACAATGCTAATCCGGTATCTCCGATTGCTCGATGCCCTGCCAATCTCAATTGTTCTGCAACACCTCTCAGCTCCAGAGCCCACGACTTTCTTTCTTCCGCTTCTCCGTCTGCACATGTCAGTACCTGGTGTTCAGAGTGTGAGCTCTTCAGTTGAGGACGCGTACCCAAGCTGCTTTGCAATCCCGATATGCTCTGTTCCAGGTCAGCCAAATGGTCCCGCGTGCATCGCGTCGCTGAGCTCATCGCGTACTGAAAGTACTCCCCGCACATGGTCTTGTCACCTCCGTTCCGAAATAAGCATTTATAACTTCGTTGAGCGGCCTCTTGACACGGGTCGTAAAATTCGCTTTTCGATTTCCTGGGTTGTGGCTTAGCTTGCAGAATGAGCCGACAATTAGCAGGATTCTCTCACTTTTCAAACCTCTCTTTCGTCTTATCGTCCCATGGACTCTGTTCACCCCCTTGTTGTGGCGACTTTGACATTGTATAGTGTGGACATTACAAGTAACTTTCGAGTTGTGAAGTTACGACGCGGCTATGATGAGGTCATGCGACGCGGAAGAACATCGGCAAAGTGGAGCTTGTCTTGCAACTGAAAGGTGTTGGCGCAGCGCTCTGGAATAAACCTGCGTTCGGCTCTAAACGCGCCGAGCAGCAAGAGTAATTGAACATCCTAGTATCATGTGCCATCTGATCGTTGAATCATATCCCAAAACCCATCACCCTCGAACGTTCGATCTCCTTTCTCCCGTGAAGAGCCATTTCTCGCCAATCCCAGTTTCCTCACCGTTTCTTTACTACAGCACAGCCCGGCATCAACGTCTTTGAGCTCTGCGTCGCCTAGGATAGCCAGTGCCAACAATCCCAAGTACGAGTGAAAAATATCTGGATGTCCACCTGCGTATTTGGAGAACCCACCGATGCGATGTTGCGTGACGTCTGTGAGATATGTTCGCGAGGGTTCCGTATTTACGGCATAGGACGAGTCCATCATCTGAATACGCTCCATCATTAGTTTCGCAGTGCGTATGCCGATTGTCAACACCAGGTACTGACCGAGAGAGTGCTAGCTACCCACCAGCAGTAGCAAGTGTCGGCTTTTTTGTTCCACCGTCCGTTCCATCCAACGTACCTACATCCGTTCAGACTGACTTGGCAGAGCTTGGCCTCGATGAAATTGCCATCCCTGCCGCCGGGGCTCTTCTCTTCCTCGTCAACAAGGTAGCTGAATTGCCTGTGCGCGAGGAAATGAATCAACGCGGTACGATCAGCTACTCCCCTGGCGATTGCTGTCGTAGAAGTAGTCGTTGACGCGTCCCGCTGGCTGCGGTCGAGCATGTACAAAGCACCCAACGCACAATAAGCATAGCCCGCTGGCGCCAGTCAGCATCATAGTCGTGATTACTGAAGCCTTGAACGTACCGTGAGACTCATGCTCTGACGTCTCTGCTACACCACCATCATAGGTCTTGTGTTGTGAGCATTCAGTTTGCCCAAAGACATCCCGGGGCACAGAAGTTGTACATGAGAGGAAGGATGAAGGGGCTGCATCACTCACTTGCGTGCATCTTAAATGTTCAATCATCGCTTTCACGTCAATGTCTTCCTCCAAGCCATCTTCTTCATCCTTCAGATCTCCTCGCAACATCCAACGAATGCAGCTCATTAGATAGCTGTGTCGCGTGTCCCGGCCCCCGACCGCTTCTCCCTCCCACAACACCTGTCCAAAGCTCCCATCACTTCTTTGCAACTTTTTCATCCAGCGAAGTAGTTTCTTGCGGCGCACATCAGCGAACGCGCCCCGAGCTTCGTCATCGGTATCCGCCGCGATGCCCAGCAGTACCAGAGCAAAGAACGTCGCCGCCAAGTTTGCTGAGCCCTTGCCCGCATCATGGCCAGAGAAGGAATGCGTTGGACTGCCACAAAACCCGCCATCGGGATGCTGGAGACTGAGGACCCATGTGCGGATAGAGGAACGTTCTTTCCGGCTGAGGGGCACAGAGAGCAGGTCTAATGCCGAGACGATAAAGAACGCAAAGGTGAGACGAGTGGAGTCATTCGATGTGTACGCAGAGGGAAGAAATGTATCGAAGCATCGCCGCCAGTACTCTATATGTTTAGGGATGTTCAATGCCATTATAAAAAAAAGAGGCAAAACGTTAGAGTGAGGCAGATTAGAGGTTCGATCCCATATCCGGACAGAGTTTTGCTGTAGGTCAGCCACTGTGTCGGTCGCCCCCCTCCATCTGTGCCTGAATGGAAACCGGAAGCGCGCGAGAAGATATGCAGTTCAGACTTGCTGTGGGCCAAGCCTCTCCGAAGCTACAAAAAATAGCGCCACGTTGAGCTATCGCCTGGTGCGCCACAGCTGACCAATGCTGGAATACAATGCGTTGCAACTGCCCTACTTACCCACCCGCACCACCACAGCTACCAGCCACAGGCGCGCACGACCGTGAGTGTTCTCAAAGTAAAGTTGGCTAGCTCACGGCTCGTTCCTGCCCGAAATGAAGAATAGCGCGTGTGTGAGGCTTGACCCAATCAGCTACTGGATCGTGAATATGCCAGTGAATATTATTTCAATTACGCCTCACGGCTGGTGACCATCGAGTTGGAGGCCGCAATGCCTGTGCCTGCTTCGAAACGTCAGCTTAATGCCGACCTGCAGCCTTGCTGTCTTACATCAATTACGGCCGACCAATCATCGACGGCTTCGCACCCATCTTCCGCCCATTCGTATAGCACAATATTCCTTTCCCACCCCTTTCGTCCAAAATATGTCAGACCGACGGCGCCAGAACCAGGCCAAATATAGACTGGGGAGGCCGCCCACAAACAAGAGAGGGACAGCTGTTTGAATCGTCGCGCCGTAAGCACTACGAACCCCAAGATGACTGACGACTTTGCTTACAGGCTGTCAGTGAAGCAATCCTGCAGATATTTCTCACCGACCACCCGATTTGCTTGTCTTCGTTGATCAAGCCCGGCGCCCAAAGTTGGCAAATTATTACCTCTTCATGCCGCAAACCTTCTCGAGACGGAGCTCTGTCATGTCTCCCTCATTGACGAGCTGCACAAGGATCGCGTATGCATTGTTGCCAAGCAACTGGTTGTCAATGCCCAAAAACCACCGTCGGTCAGTCCCGTCGCTCGAAAACGGACCAAACGTTTCCAGCTTGACTTGATCGTCTCAGAGCTGTGGAACAGCGACAACATCTTTCAGCTCAACCTGCGCACCGGCGGTTGATCGGCGATGCCGCTACTATGTGGTCTTTTGTCAGTGAGTTTTAGTCCCTTCATATTCCATTGAGTACTGTCTTCTCACTCTTTGTGCCGTTGCAGCGCCGTCGATTTCTCAGCCGAAAGCAAGACGATACCGAGTCTCCTAAACGAAACCGCACAATGTCTGTGTTTGGCAATTCGCATCAGAGCAGTCGCGGAGCTCTTTTCAACATGGTTGGGGTGTTTACACTGATGAAACCAATAAGAAATGCATCATCCTCGGATACAGCAGAGAAGCCCGCGGAGTTAGGCGTCAGTTTCAGTAATTCGATGCATGACACCATTGAAGAACTTTATCGTGACTTGAAGGCGCCTTGCGATCAACTTTCGAGAAAGGCATTCGCCGCATTTCTCCAAAACGTTCAGGGTGAGACCCTCAGAGACGACCTGGAACAGGCGCACTATACTATTGGCGACTTTCGGCGCATATGGTTGCGAGATTATGGCGCCGACGCTGCTGGGCCACCTCCCGACAAAGATTTGTCCAAACCCATCACCAATTACTTCATCAACAGCAGTCATAACACCTACCTAGATGGTAATCAACTGGCATCACACAGCACACCTGAAGCCTACAAAAGTGTCAGTGGTCCCCGTCCTTGCTTTTCATCCTTTCGAAAGCACGACAACCATTGACAGATCGCAGGTGCTCTTGAGAGGCTGTCGCTGCATCGAAATTGATGTGTGGAATGGCGAACCTGCCAGCTTTCGTGGCAGATCAAAGTCGCCGCACAGTCAGTGTAGTCAAGATCCATCCAGGATTTCCGAGACAAATGTCGCCCTCGCTGCTTTGGAAAGCGTGGACAAGTTCGCGAGGCAATATCTTGGAGACAAATCCTCAATGCATTCAAGAACGCCGAGCGCTCAAAGTCGCAATATAGCAGACGGGATGTCACCGAGGACTAGCACCCTTGATTTGCCGGGCACTTCACGACCGGTTTGCGGTAGACCTGATTCAGCGGCGTCTCTGGACGTTGGGTACCGTCGGAGATCTCGCAGAAATTCCAGCCCTCCGCGAGGTGAGCCAATCGTTACACACGGACATACTCTTACGATTCCCTGCGGTTTTCGTGAGGTCTGCGAAGCTATCAAAGATTCTGCTTTTGCGAACAACCCTTTACCAATCATTGTCAGCCTGGAAGTACATGCGGATTGGGAGCAGCAGGAGGTGATGGTACAGATAATGAAAGAAGTCTGGCAGGATCTTCTTCTGACGGAATCTATCGAAAACTTCGACCCGCGTTTTCGAGTTCCCACACTCGGAGACTTGCAACGCAAAATTCTCGTCAAAGTGAAGAAAGGACCGGTAGGGATGGCGCCGCTACAAGCTGAGCAGGGCGTTGGAGCGGGGATCGTCCATCTCACGGCTTATGAGTCTGCCCGACACCATTCGGATAGTTTCTTAACACGGTCTGTCAAGTCGGTTTCCCAAAGCGCACCAAACTTGCCTGCCAGAGCGCCACTCGATGATCAGTCCCTGTCATCAGAGACTGATCTCCAGCCAAGACGGTCTTGCGTTGCGGCCCCTCCTCTCATGACAGCTACCGCATCCCAAGACAGGGTGAGTATTGCCGGCCCTATTTGCGAGAGCTTGGGCAGTCTGGCAGTCTACACCTGCAGCGAACACTTCAAAACATTTCAGACAACCGCGGCCAAAAAGCCTGCGCACATTTTCTCAATCAGCGAAAAACGAATTTTGGAATTGTATCAGAAGAGTAGGCGCGACGTTTTCCTCCACAACAAGAACTATTTCATGAGAGTGTACCCTGATAAGATGCGGGTAACGAGCTCGAATTTAGATCCTAGTCTATCTTGGAGACGAGGCGTACAAATGGCAGCCATGAACTGGCAGCACGTGGATACTGGCATGATGCTCAATGAGGGCATGTTCTCAGACGAGCAGGGCTGGGTACTCAAACCCCCGGGCTACCAGAGCTCTGACAAGACTGCGGAGTCTCACGATGAAGCAGCAGCTGGTTTCACGCTGGATCTCAGCATCATAGTCTTTGCCGGGCACAATATTCCGACCCTGAGTGACGACTTCATGGAGTATCCTCGAAGCGGGAGCACCATCCGCCCCTACGTCAAGGTTGATCTGCATGTCGACCGTTCGGAAGTGGCAAATGGCAAAGAAGCGGACGCGCACACGTACAAAAAGCAAACGGAGGCTGGAAAGACGAGCCACCCGTCATTTGGTCAATCGCCGCAGCCGCTCACCTTTATGGGTGTGCCCAAGGTCGTGCCAGAGCTTAGTTTTGTTCGGTGAGTTTGCTCTTGTCACATCCTTGAGCCCTGTTCCCAAGCGATGAGCTATTCTGGCTGAAGCAGGCCATGACACGATCCTTCGTTCAATTTGCTGATTGCAAATTTGCAAGTTTTCGTATTGGTGATGACTCTCGCTTGAGCACATCAATACTTGCGTGGGCATGCATTCGTCTCGATCGGTTACGCCCTGGATATCGCCTCGTTCGATTAATGGATATGAATGGCGTTCCTGTGAGCCGCGGCGAGCTATTGATCAAAGTGGATATGAAGCTATACAAAAGAAACCAGGGACTCACTTCCAACACCATTTGCAATTAATTTCAAGCCACGTCACATATTTTGCTCCCCTCTCATTACGAACATGTGTCCCACGTGCGAAACGGAACACGGGAACGGCATGAGACTGGGTTTTGACTTGGATCCTATGGGGCGGGGAACATCAGGCCTCTGCAACTCAAGAACGATGTATGTAATTATGGGCACGCAATCACTCGGATACTGTGCTACCCGGGGATATATTTCTGCCTTGCGAAATGTGCCGTCTACCCAACGGGAAGGATGGGATGCTGTGCGAGGGTATCGGTGTCTTGAATCAGCTTCTGGGTCTCTTGGCCGAATTAACCCCATTGTTTCCCCATCTTCACCATGTGCGTCTTTGTTCAGGTTGCATTCTTGGCCGAATGCTCGGCGCATCTGAAGGCTCCGGACGCACTCGGTACGTGTCGCTTGACAAGACAAGCCACGGCTGGGACAACGGGGCCGCAGCCACAAGCAGGGGTTAGATAACGCCGCGAGCCGGCATGTAACCTGAAAGGCCGTGGACCCATATGCGCTTCGAAGCCACCAAATTTTTGTGCTCAGCCTGTTGAAGTAGGAACTGTTTCGAAGACGAGAAGCGGTATTCCAGGACACTATGGCGACATCTGTCGTTTGCTTATACAGGGTGTCGACATTGTGCAGCGGTGGCCATTTCCCCCGGTCCAAGTCTGCAAGTGGCCCAATGAAGAAATATTGCGACGAGAAAAGCAAAGAAAAGGGGTGATGGAAAGGAATCTAGTACGGCGCGTGGAATATACTGGGTGAAAGCCTCAAATGTGGACGCGTTACTTCCCGGCCTTGTGCGGGAAGGTTGAGCTGACGAAGGGATGAATGGTTGAGAAGAAATTACATGAGAACTCAGCAAAGTGAACAACCCCCAACTCTCGGAGTGAGACGACTGCGTAGCCGTCAAGGCGCATGTATGTCCTGCAACGAAACGGATAGAGAAAACACTTTCTCGTCACGCTACATGCAATTCACACATGCAATGTCTCGTGGTGTTCTTGAAAGGATTTATTCCCGGCTGCAGAAGCAAAGCCTTGAGCAAGCCAAATTGTGGTTTTTCT
>JAPFUF010001103.1:0-21609 GCA_030780645.1 Aschersonia sp. MBC 508 | reverse complement strand
GAGGGGAGGGGAGGGGTGGAGTGGATGGCTTATTGGTGCGTGTGGGGGGGAGACAACAACTTTGTGGAGGAAACAAACGAAGACAAGGCGGGGTTCGCTTCCCAACGAGCACCGAAGCAACGGCGAGGAAAGAGAGGAAAGAAGGCGAGAAGGGCACGAGGGGAACACGAAGGGGAAGAAAAAAAGAGGGCAACCAGGACCCTCAGAGACTGGAGCATGTGCAAATCGTCAGGGTGCCGGGGTCGACTGCCGGAGCCCGCACTGCGACCTGGGGATCTTTTGGGCGGTTACGTACATTTTTTTCCGTCTTTTTCTTCTTCTTTTTACCTTTAGTGGCTGCGGCAACTGGGCATTGCCTGGGACAGGGATGCCGCTGCTACTGTCACACCTGCGCCACCTGCAAACCCGGGGAGCTAGCCAAGGCTAGGGTCGCAACTGCAATTAAAGTGAAGACAGGCCGAGCAGAGCAAGCACGCGGACAGCTCTCTGCAATGCGATGCTCTGCAATGCCTGCATTTACAACACTTATACAACATCGTAAGCCCGCGCCGGGCTGAACAAAGCTTCGGGAACCCCGTAAAGACAGCAACGGCCGTGCATCTGCAACGGACCACATGGACATGAACTTGGCGCTCCATCGGCCTGATGTCCGCGCCTGCCTTGCATGCATCTCGAACCCCAAATTCCCACCCTTCCACGCGCATCATCGCATTCGCGATGCCATGGGCAAGCCATTAGGCAATGAATATCTATCAGGGTTGTCTTATAGCCGGGAGCATCCTCAGCGGTCGCCGCGCCAGACCCCGAGGAAAAAGTTTTCTTCCACGCTTGTGATGAGGAGGGGAAAAAAAAAAAAGACCTGGTCAAGTGGTCACAAACGAAATGCACGCAAACATCCACAATTTGACCTCGCATCACTTGATTTGCCAGGAACAACCGCCCGCCTTAGCCTTGACAAACCCCGGAGTAATTGGCACAAATGGGGAGAAAGGAAAAACCAGCCGGAGGAGCGACACCGAGCAAGATCGCCTGTCTTCGGGATTACGAAAATCAAACAACGCACTGCCTTTGTGGTCAATACCCGACTTCGAGACGAGACACTAAGCGGCCCAATTCAACGCCATCGGGCTGCCGCATCTCACCGATCGCATCAACCCTCTCCGAACCAGCTGGGTGACAGCCAGCGCGGTGTCACCCGAGACAGTCTCCCATTTGCACCATTGAGTGACGGGGGCGCCACATCCGTCGATTCTGATTGAGCCTACTCAGACGTCAGCGGCGCCTCAGCTGCATCCTCTCATCACTCTCCAGACCGCCTGGCCAGGTACATTGGGTAGCCACGGCTTCTCTCTGGACCGGCGAGTGCCAATCATCTTGCCACGAGCTTGGATGGCTACCATTTCGGCGTCGCCACCCGCGGATGCGAGCCGCGTTTTCGTCACATCTCGAAGGCCGCCGATCGCTGATCAGACTGTTTAAGTGGCATGAATGTCGACATTCAAGGCACGAAAGCATTTGCGACCTTTCGACAATTTCTGGCAAAAGCGCACTAGCGCCGGCGTTGCAGACAAGAAGAAAACAAAGTAAAGGGCCCGACATTGAGTGCGTACCACATCGAAAACGTGGCCGAGCGATTGCGAAAGCAGCAGGTCCAATTGACGGGGCCCAAAAAATGGGATATTGGTTTTCAAGGCTGAGATCTGCGCGCTCCACAACGAACGACAAGGCCCAGCGGTAGCTGGTGTCTGTCTCCAAAGTGAGCTTTGTGCAAGAGCGTGTATCCCAAGAACTGGCTAAAAAATCATGCATCAGACGCATCGTTGCCCTTTGAACGGACTCGGTTTCGCCTCCAATCTGATGAAACGTTCGCTGGAGGACTATTGGCGGGGTTTCAGTGCGACTGATCAATTGCCCACCATCTTGATGGCAAGTTGGACAGACAAGCGCCCGCCCCCAGTTTCCCTGATATCAGGAGCTGGCCGACCGCCAATTCGATGGCGCTGAATTGTGGGGGAACTCTCACAGTCGACGTACGTCATATCGAGAGCGCGATAGCAAATCAGAGATAAGAGAGTGCCTATTCGTCACTATTTGCCTCAAGAGGGGAGGGCAAGGTGGGCATGGTCGTCCAGGGTCGACGGAGGCATGAACCAAGTTTGGGGGGAAAAAATGTGCTCACCAGGTTGATTCCCAATAACGGAAACATCTGATGTGCTGCAGGGAATCGCGAATCGGTCCCGGCCGACTGGCTTGGTCAGACGTCTAGTCCCGGGCGGCGTACGCCAGAGATCCGTCTTTCCTCTGGCGCTCGGATGTGTCCCTTCCTGCCAGCCGTGTTCGCCGCTCCTTCTGCTCTTTATCTGTAGGACAATATCTTGCAGATGCTTGTTCCTGCTCTTCCACTCGCGTTTGTGTCTCACAGCACCACGCCAAATGTGTCCCTAGCACTGTTGGTCGATGAAAGCGGTGAGCGGGCAACAGTTTCTCTACTTCTTCTCCCCTCCATCGTGGCCAGAAGATTGTCTCCGAGTGCCTGTTCTCTTGGCTTCCCCATGACGCGGTTAGAAGGCGGTCACCGAGTGCCTGTTCTTTCGAGTTTCCCATGTCGCGGGCAAGAAAAAGCTATTCGACCCACGAACAAACCCTTCGGGCGCGTCTCAATGTATAACAAATGTTATGGTGGTATTGCTCCATCTTGGGGATTCGAGTGATGTTTGACGCTTCATTGATTTTTTTTGCCCGCTTGAATGCTATCAGAACTTGGTGGCACTTGTAAAACTCCGCCCAGGACAGTAGAGATATCGTTTCCTGCACTCTGACTACTGCGACGAGCATGCCATGGGCCTTTGCCAGCTGCCCGTACATTTCCCCTCTGCGCCAAAAGACATGTACGTGACAGAAGGGTGGGACGAAGCGCTCAATGGCCGTGTAAAGCACCCACCAGCCCCGGCGCGCTCAGCAAATTCAGCAAGACTACAAAGCGCATCGGTCTATTTACCCCCCCCCGTGGAAGTCCGACCGCCAAACCTTCGGTGTTGCTCCTGGCTGTCAACGCAATAAGTGGTCGGATGGAGCAGAAGAAACGTAGTGTTGTCAGAAAGCAGATAGATTCTGGAGGATGGATTGCCAAGTTGCCAAAAACATGAGACCACCAAGCCACCCATGACGGAGCAGGGCCTCTGAGCAGTCGTCTCGACGGGAGGCAGTATGGAATGCATGATTACGTCAATGCAAGCTCTCAGCCATCCTGCCTGGGCAAACAACTTCCCCGGGAGACGGCCACTCCTGAGGGACCTGGTCAGCCATGGTTTTGAAAAAAGCTCAAACGAGGCGCTGTCGACGGGGTCGCATCATATTGAATGGCGCTGTAGTTAAAATGCTTCGTGCTGTGGGACAAAGTCGAAAGCTCAACTGCGAATTACATACGTCCAAATACCCCATGAATCACCATCCATCTCACAGCCGCACGCAGGTGCGGATAACAAGAGTCAAACACGCCACTCGGTCGGCTCCCGCCCGTGATGGTTTTCTTTATTCAGCCCTCTCGCAGACGAGGAACCCCCCCCCTCCCCTTTTTCCATTCCCTCGACAATTGTTGTTGTCGTATTCCATGAAATCTCTCTCATAAGCTATGAGTCCAGCTGAAATCCGAGCAAAGGCGACGAACAGCACGGATCTTGAGGCTTCCACACAGCTACGAGCACGCGCTTTTTGATGAATTAGGTTCAGGTCGAAAGCTCAGCAAAGCCACATTAATTCACAAACCCCTTCTTCGACTGCATCCTGCTGTATCAGCTCCAAACATGACGATCCCTTATCGGAAGAGCTTACCAGATGATCCCACAGTTTCGTTGTCAACAGATCCGGCATCGTGTACAAGTCGATCGAGAATTCTCCAGCTTCGCACAGATTGTTCCCTGTTAGCTCGTTTTTCCATGATCATCAACATATGGGAAGAAGATCTCGCGACAGGCTTCAGGGCAGAAAGACTGCTCACCTTCGATATCGCTTCTGATATAGGTGTCTGGCCCTTTGTTCTCATTGATCAGTTGGATGACGCGCAGCAGATCTTCCTCATCCAACTTCTCGAGGGCCTCGGCAATCTTCTCGTAATCGTGCTTCTGTGCCCCCTTTTTGCCGGCTGCGCCTTTCTTCTTCTGTCGATCTTCATCATTGGGCAACGGCCCGGTATCTCGCAGGCGCTCCTGCAAGGCTTGCGACGGGTTTTTGAACGTCACAACATGTATAGCTTCGTATTTCTCTTCCGCAAAGTTCAGATCTTGGACGATGGGTGCTAGTTTAGTCTTTTCGGTCGTGTAGCAGTCAATGGAGAACTCGAACTCGCCCCATCCCTCATTCGAGCAGAGAAACGGCGGTTTCGTGAAGGCTAAAGAGGGGAAGAAAATTTGACTGTCAGCAAGGAGCAATGTTCGAGACACTGGCAGATCCAGTGGGTGTGGTAAGCAGAAAACTCACTCTGCGTGGGATTTTCGAACGTGGGGTGTAAATTGTAGACGACTTTTGTGAAGACATCGGCAGGTCGCTCATTGCCTTCCTCGTCTAGTAAATGCAGTCGTAGACTCCATTCTCTCATGGCAAACTCGGCTACCGGCGAAGGCTTGTCACTAACACCAATTGTTTCAGCGACCAGCGCAGATATGACTCCATTCAAAAAGTGCGTTTGTGCTCGTGGGCGTCGAAAGCTGACCGCCGTGGTGGATGCGAACGTGTCTTGGTCGATTTAATCAGACGAGACCTGCTTGTTTGTGCAATTTCGCGTCGTCCTCTCTCATTCTGGCTAGAGGGTTGTGGCAAAAGGGTATGAGACAGAAGTCCTGATCGGCAGACTTACATGATATGCTGCTCGGTGACAACCTTAATTTTCCTCTGTTGTTCATTAGCGTTTTTTCTAGTACGCGCTGGCATCGTGGTGCACGGATAATGGATGCGGCGGCCGTGGAAGGATCTTGTGCTTCACTTGTAGCAGCTTGGCGAGTGATGGCGAAGCATTCGGTCCAGAGTAGATGCTTGGCAGAGTCGAAAATTCAAGCGCACAGCGCATGGAGAGGAGGAGAGAAGGTTCCCGCCACTCTGGTTTCGCGCGGTTATACAATTGAAGGCAGGCCGTGGAGGCGAAGAGAGGGACAGCGCAACGAGCTCGTTGCCTGTGTTCACAGCGGAAAGGATGCTCTTGAGCTGTCCAGACCTGTCGTTCGACAAGCTGCCGGCTGTCGAGCGGCCTGTTTGCAGCCCTTTGCAGCCGGCAGCTCCGTGCTCTCCTCACCTGCCCCGTCTTACATCGCCATCCTAGCCATTTTTTCGACTCTGACGTCCACCGTGGGTGACTGGATTCGAAGACTGCCTGGGCGGGAAGACAGAAATGATTTTGGTTGCAGGACGTCTCTGGGGTCAAACAAGGGCTTGAAGCTGCACGCTTCACGACGTACCTCGACCAGCATTGTGGCTAAATCTATTGCCCTCCCTTCCCTGTTTTCAAGTCGCTGCTGTTGCAAAGCCCAGACAGTCTATTTTCTGGAGCAAGAGAAAGGGCGAGGGTGGTAAAGGCGAGAAAGTTTGAAGCAATGCTTATCCCGGATAGGTATTAGACGAGGGGAAAAGGGACACAACCCAAAAACAAAAAACAACAACAAAAAAACAAAAAAAAGGCAAAGGGAAAAGACCAGTAATAAAATAGATACAACGACTCCAGTTCCTCACGATATAGAGTTTGACTGGGTAAGAGGAGGCGCGTCGATAGCAGAAAGACTCTAATTATCAAGCAAGAATCGGTCGGGTTGAAGCAAAGAAATATTGTCCGAAGGCGCGATGCGATGCGATGCGATGCGATGCGACAGCGGACAGAGACGCAGGATCGGGGGTGCGGATGGGAATGGACGACTCGAGTCGTGAGTATAGCCAGGCCAGACGCACGAAGAGCAGTGGATGGACCGAGCTGGACGCACGGGGAGGTTTCTAACGGACCGCTGCTCACTCGGGCCTGCCCAGTAGGAAAGGGGCCCCCCTTCAAGGCTTTTTTTTTCCCACGTCCCGCCGCGCGCCAGTGCTCAATTGTGCCGCGCCACCAACCCGGCTCAGAGACTCCGCCGTCACCCACACGCGGATCATTTGATCACAAATTCACCGTCAGTGCTGAGCTGCCCAATGTTTCTTGAGCACGAGGCAATTATTACGTGGCAAGGCAATCTGGTCCAGTCACGTTGTCCCACGAGACGGCCCGTATGATGCCTGTTTTTTTCGCCCTTTGAAAAGATCAGAATAGGCTTGCATGGATGAATTCTTCACAAAAAAATCCACAAAACGCTACGGAGCTTCCAAAACAGCCTGTGACAAGTGCCACGAGAAACCAGTCGAAAGCGAGGCGCCTTGAGCAATTGTGAGGGGACTTTAGAGGAGGCCCTAGTTCTGTCTATTCATTACTTTTACCATGTGTGTTGTGATATGCTAGTCATGAATTCCTAGCTAGTTTCGCTTGCAGTGGCGTTGGAGAATATATCCGCATTCTCTTTTTGCGCCTTGAGGAAGGCGTCTTTGAACAGGTTGGCATCTGCGAATCTGTCAGCAACTTTATCAAGACGCCACACGACAGAAACATACTCTCAGAGTTGGCCAATCGAATGGCCAGGGTCACTGGCTCCGGTTCGCCCTCGCTGACATCGGCAGCTGCGTTCCATACCCAGCTGCGATCAGAACCGACGTTGGGGGAGAGCTTCATCTCAGGGACAACTGGCAACGTCACAGGTCAGCATCCGGTGCACCAGTCTGTGGACAGTATGGGACGAGTCGAACCGTAATGGTTGGCGCAAACTTTCAATGTCTTGTCACGTCGCATGACCAGTCTGGTCTTGCCATTTTCTTTGTGCCGGAGAAGTCGAACGTCACCAGTTCCACGCTCCTTCCATTCGCTCGACTCCTTGGCGAACTTGAACAGTTTGGCGCGCATTTTGAAGAGCTGCTCCTCAGCCTCCTCGTTGGTCTTGGTCTCGACCTTTTCCGTCAGCTTGATGACGGGCTCAAAGTGCACGTCCTCGCTCTCCGGTGCTTCGTCCTGTTGAAGACATGCCATTAGCTGTCGTTACCGCCGCACGATCGCAACCAGGCCTACCTCGCCAGCATCAGCCTTGGCGGCCTCGGCGGCCTCTCTCTGAGCCTTGGCACTGCCCGAATTATCACCGCGACCCTCGTCGTCATCTTTCTTCTCTTTCTTGGCACCGCCTCCAAACATGGAAAACACGGCGGACGAGGTGACGGGTTTTTCATCGGTGGCCGCGGGGGCGGGAGTCGCGCCGGTACCCTAAGGTATAGCATTAGCCTCAGACGTGATACTTTCTTCGCTGGACCATGCGGTATATGAACATGCAGGCGTCAGGAAGACGGTGGCTTGCTACCAGGCTGCCAATAGGAGAGCAACGTGCGTGCGTACCTCTCTCGACTCAGCGGGCTTGGCCTCCTCGACCTTGGGATCAGTTTTCTCGACGGATGCCATTATGCAAGGGCAAAAAAGATATGCCTTTTATTGGAAATGCAAGGGCTGTGCAAGCAGAAGCGTTTGGGTAATTCCGATGTTGCAAAGAATCAGCCTGCAGCCAAAAAATCAAGGTGGACGTCCGCCTGCAGATTTGTTTTTACCCCTCGCTCCTTCACGTTGCAAGCAGCAGATCTGAGCTTGGTGCCCCACCAGTCGTGCACTCAATTAATATTACATCATCACGAATGGTCAAGCACAGAAAAAAAAAAACGGATGGCTTGCTTGACTTTCGAAACGTCGCTATATTGGGATGAGAATATGATAAGAGTGGCATAGAATCAAGAGCTTGAACAGCCTCGCCAAAGCACTTCAAACGTAGGAATCAAACCGCGACTCGAAGGTCTTCGATGCAAATTGCCGTGTTCCAAACTTCTATTAGCCGTATACACCTCTACAGACACACGGCCCTGATGATAAACTAACTTGCAGGCAAGCTCGAACTCTCACTCTTGTCTCCCTGACATCACACGACAGTGGTGCCGCTATCGCTTCAATGCCCACCTCAGCGTTGGCCACCAGATAGAAGCACGTCAATATCGAGCATGAATGACGGGACAACGAGGGAAGCATGGGGTTGATGGCTTAAGAGAGGGGAAAATTCCTTGTCTTTGTATCAAAGAAGCACGTCAAAAAAGTCCTCCGGATCTGCCTTCCATGAATACCATCAAGCTAGATACAATAGACTCAACCAAGACCATAAAACTCCAACGCAGCCCAAAGCCGAGATAAACGAAAACGGTCAGCTTTGACAGCTGCATCCTTCACATTTGATGTCTCTGTCGCGCCCATGCCAACGAACCTGATCCAGGTCGCCTATTTGTTGGAATCCTGGTACTTTTTGCCTCGGTGTTTACTCTTACACCGGCATCGTCGTGAAGGTCGAGACGATTGGCGGGACTCATGTTCGTTTTCCCGTTGTTGCAGACGCATTTTGTGTCTCAGCTCCCTTTCTTTGTTCTGCAAAAAAACTTCCGCCTTCTGCATGTAGATATTGGATTCGCATCGCCGTCCGGTGACACGTAGCCACAAAGAATTGGCAGCAAGCTGGGCCCTAATGACAGCCAACTTCACATCAACGACTTCTTCCCCAAGGCCTTGCTCGAAGTTGAGGTGAGGGACAAAGGATATCGAGCAGACTCGTGAATGTACTGATTTGAGCCGTTGTGGCACCTTGCCGATTGCCTCCCGTGCATTTTTCATCAAGAACGCTGGTTGCGGAAGTTCCAACGATCCAGGGCACTTCTTGGACAAAAGTCTCATCTGGGCGAGCAGATTATCTGAAATCGTGACCGCGCATTTGGCAACAGTGTTCGACGCGGCCCGAAGAGACTTCTTCGCGCCCACGAGACATCTTTCTGCTTCATGGGTAGCAGCCGGGATCAAGCCAGGAATATTGTGAACAATATTTCTCGTGATCTCGAAAGCCTCTTCCATGATGCCTTTGCCAAACTGAACTCTTACCGAATTCCAGACGTGAGGTCGGCATGTGGCGCGAAAGAGAAGTTTGACCAACCCATGCATTTCGTGTTTGGGGAACTTGACCACGAAGCCATCATCGGCAGGGGTGTAGTGCATCTCAACGTCCTCAGTGCCGCGGGAAGCTACGATGGAAATACAATCTTTCTTCTTGAGCCAAGCTCGTTTCGCTTTCGCACCCGTGTGTATCAAAATTGAGTCTGGTCCAAGAGAGGAGAAAAGAACTTCAGGCTTTTTGAAGCCAAACAGCCACTCATCCGAGGAGTCGTCATTCACAGAGACCAAATCCATACCTTTCGCCGACACTGTCTGTTGACTTGCCATTGTCGTGGACGTCGTAGGCACAGTACAGGCCACCGTGGAGGTTGCAGTTGCCGTAACAGTTGATGTCAGGACGGGCGCATTACGGACTGCAGCAAAATGACCGGGCAATGGGTCCAAAAAAGCAATCCAAAAACTCACGGCCGCCACGGCCAAGAGGAATGGCATGGCAGCCGACGTCGCACGTGCCGCATAGCCCCAGCTCCGGGACAAAACGATCAAACTGAGCTCCGTCCAGGTGCGTTTTGTGGGTTTATCAGCATGCTCAGGAGTGTCCACGCCATCTGACGTCGGCTCCAGTATCTTGCTTGCCTCTGGTGTCAATATAGACGGCGTTTTCAGGCTGTGCTGCGTATACTCTAAAGAACAGCGGGATCGAGCCTCCTCCTCTGTCTCAGAGGTATCTGCAACATGATGGGTTGATGTGTTGTCATGCGTATCAGTCATCTCGTCTGGTGCTATGGACTGGGCATCATCGTCCACAAAGGATTCGTCGTCATGAGTCTCGGCCAACGAATGTACGTCGTCAGGCCGATGAAAGTCTGATGAGCTCACAGACTCGGCGATGGATTCGGTGTAGTTTTCATCGTGAGACTCAGTGTCGGAAGCGTTGACCAGCTCGTACGTGGACTCGGTCAGACCGGAGTCCTCGGTAGTGCTGGCTTGCATGATATCAGGATTACTCGTGGATATCCAGTTGGCCAACCGTCGGTTTCCTTGAGGTCGAGGAAACCGGAGGAACGGTTCGGAGTTGGACAAATCTGTGAGTGGAGAACGTGGTCTACCTGTTGTTAGACGGGCTTGCTGCGTTTCACGACGAGCCGTGCGTGGAGACGTAGATGTAGGCGACGGGGGCAGCTCTTCCATAACGAGGCGAAGCAGCGGGTTGCAAAAGCCTAGCCCGACCGTTGTTCACAAGCGGAGGAATATGCTGATGGCCATGAGACGGAAAATCGTATCGGACGAGTCGAGAAGCGTGAGAAAAAGTTAAGACGACAAGGGGATGGGAAAGATGGGGGGGAGAGGGTTCGGCTGCAGCACCGAGAGATGGTTGTGCAGGCGGAAGGTTTTCTGGATGCGATAAGCACGGCGGGGTTAGATCGACGGCCGAGATGTCACTGGGGAAGAAGGGGGAGGGGAGGACAGGGTGGGAGGCAGCGTTCAAGCCTATGGGGAAGGGACATAAGTAGGACCAGAAAATGTCAGGGAGAGGAACTGACCGGTTCTCGCAGCAACAGAGCTTGAGTTGATGGACGGAAAGGGTGGAAGAAAGGTTTATTTCGCGTGCAAAACGGTTCCTGTTGACGACGTACTGTACCTAAGTAGGTACGCAAACTGGGATCATGAGGCTGATGTATCAAGGGCGCGGGGTTAGTGACCAAAAGCCAATGTGGGGCCTGCGTGTTTGATGTCCACCAGGCCGCCGCCCGAGGGGAAAAGCATACAGAGAGAGTCCTGGCCTTGCTGTGCGGCAACCTGTTGAATGTGCGTGTCAGAGGCGCGCAGGATTGGCACAACAATGGATACTGAATATTGGCGACGGAACTTTACGACGTGGAGGCGTACTGTGAAAGCTTGACAAAAATGAGTCACGTCCGGCGGCCATGCAGGTTCGTGAGAAGAGATGAGGGGCAGAGGTGCATCACCCAAAAGCCCATGCAATCGTACAGGCATTATCACGCAAGTGGTGTCCACGTTGCCTAATGAACCCACTCAAATTGTTGGCAGCCATTTGGTAGCGTGCCTAAAGTAGTCCATATGTAGCCTATCGTCCTTCGTCGGGTTCAACCAGGCAGCGACACGAAAGACAAAATTCTGGCGCCTTGAGAACACGTCCTCCTATCCAGGTACCGACCGACCCACCCAGTACGCCTAGAGCCGGAACCCTTCACCCCGAGCTTTCAAATTCTACATCAGCGATCGTATAAGGTAGGTACCCAAGTAAGGTACTTTAGCTAGGAGTGTACAAGATGAAGCCTATTCTTCACCACAGAATTCATATCACGGGGCCACAAGGCTCGCGCCGCCTAAAAAGCGATCAATCAACAGGCCTGCCATTGCACATCCTTAGCATCATCACAGTTCACTAGCATTGTCAACATCATCAACATACTTTAACAATAATGCATCAGGACCTATTGCCTTTTGGACGACTCTCCAGAGAGCGTACCATCGCTTACAAACGGCAGCTACAAACGGCATCAATGTCGTGCAGCCTCCTCCATCACAATATCAACTTTATGCTCGATTAATCAAGCGGCCTTGGAAAGGGACGTGGACAGGCGCAGGAGATGGCGCGAACCTGGTTAGTCAGTATTAGTCCATCGATAAGTGCCGTCGGTCTGGAATCTTGATTTTCTCTCGACTTTTCTTTTTTCCACCTGTGGCTTTCACCTGTGGCGACGGTAATGGCTTGTTATTTTGTTATGGAAACATTAGATGCAAGGTTCATTTGGACTCAGAGTTTGCGACCAGAACTGGGCCGATTCGTGCAAAGCCTGTCGCACGATCATGATAGACACTCGCCGCGGGAGGCGCGGTTGGCTAGCGTGAGCAAACTACGCTATCGCCCCGGCGCCGCTGAGCTCCAGAACAATTGCCACAAAGAGGGGTGTGACATTATGATGTGGGCCACGGGGTTTTCATCCCGACGAACTCGTTCTAAATGGCCCAGTGAGCTTCTGGTTGCCTGAAGAGTGGAGAACCGACCACCAACCAGATCGTCGCGTGGCCAATTCTGGTAAGGATATGGCGGCCCCAGGGCTCACCGCCTGACCAGCAGGCCGGCAGAAACACAATTTTGGCTGCGTCGACGATGCTTCGTCTTCTAGGTCTGGTAGTTGGCTGTAGTTGCGCGACTCGGAGCGATGTTCTCTTCGTATTCATATGCGGTGTCCTCGGCTGTTTTTGTTCACTAGATTTGTTACAGACTCATCTTTCCGCGTGTCAAGCAGGCAGATTGCACCGGACACACGACTCTCGCTGTGCCCTCACTCTTTGGCTGGGCGAGCCTTTTCCTCGACGATCACCATGTCAGACAAATCCCCACCTATACCGACAGTAGAGCGCAATGGGAAGACTTTTAGAACAATAAGCGAGGGGAAAGCAACGATACTTGTTCCTCATGATCCGACAACTGGCGACAATGCCTCGGAAGAGCAAAAAGTCTTCTACAACCCTATTCAGCAGTACAATCGTGACCTGTCCACTTTGGCCGTTAAAGTCTTTGGAGAAATGTTTCTGGAGAAGAGAAAGGAAAGCTTTCAGCTCAAAAACACGAAGCCGGGGAAAAAGAGGAAACGAGATGACGTCGAGCAAGAGAATGGAGGCACCCAGGCAGCAGTCGCTGCAATGCCGTCAGACCAAGGAGCAGCCCGGAATGGACTCGATTTCAATGCGTCCTTCAAGATCCTGGACGCGCTCTCTGCTTCTGGTCTCCGAGCCCTCAGATATTCCTTGGAAATTCCGTTTGTCACGTCTGTGACTGCCAACGATCTCTCTGCTTCAGCGACACAGTCCATCAAGCAAAATGCTGAGTACAACCAAGTCGGCGAAAAGCTCACCGTAAGCAACGACGATGCTCTGGCAGTCATGTACCGTGCCATCGCTGCAGGCCTATCGAAACGAGACAAGCATGGATACCCAAGCCGATCTAATAAATTCGATGTCATAGATCTGGATCCGTATGGCACCGCTGCGCCGTTCTTTGACGCGGCCGTTCAAGCCGTTCGGGATGACGGCGGCTTGCTCGTCGTGACCTGTACCGATAGTGCGGTATGGGCAGGCCACAGCTACTGCGAAAAGTCATTTGCACTGTACGGCGGTGTCCCCATCAAGGGAATGCACTCGCACGAAGCGGCTCTGCGTCTGATTTTGAATGCAATCGCACAGTCCGGCGCCAGGCATGGGTTGGCCATCGAGCCCATGCTATCGCTGTCAATTGACTTTTACATAAAGGTCTTTGTCAGAGTGACGCGGTCCCCCTCGGCGGTGAAGTTCCTGGGCGCCAAGACGATGTTGGTGTACAGCTGCGACTCAGGCTGTGGTTCGTGGGAGACGCAACCACTCCTCAGAAGTAGGCCATCTCCCAACAAGAAGGGCGACGGCTCTTTCTACAAGCACGGCATGGCCCAGGGGCCCAGCGTAGACCAACACTGCCAACATTGCGGGTTCATAACGCATGTGGCCGGGCCGATGTACGCAGGCCGTATTCACTCCCAGGACTTTATTCAACGTTTACTGGACGAGATCCCCAAAGTATCACCGGAGACGTACGGAACACTACCTCGGCTGGAAGGTATGCTGCGGACGGCCCAGGAAGAATACATACCAGGCCCGAAACTGCCCACGGACGTTGCACTCAAGGATGCTGAAGCGGCCGTAGTCGATCACACTCCCTTCTATTTCGTCCCCGGTAAGGCGGCCAGCATCTTGTCGTGTGTAACTCCCACAGACAACATGTTCCGAGGCGCGCTGCGGCATCTTGGCTATCAAGCTGCGCGGAGCCACTGCCGACCGGGCAGCATCAAGACAGACGCGCCGTGGTCGACGATCTGGTGGATTTTGACAGAATGGATCAAGCAAAGGCAAAGAGCCAATGTCAATGTCTCAAAGTTCAATCCCAACATGGCAGGCTGGAAGATCCTGCTCAGAGCTGGTATCATCAAAGCCGAGGAGGCAACTGAAGCAGCCGACGAAGCGACTCTGAAGCGAGGCAGTGCCGTTCAAGAGGACGAGAAAGCCGCGGCCGGGGAAAGCAAGGTCGATGATGTGCCATCACGAGACAGCGACGGGGTCAGTCGAGACCAAGAAGGCGGAGTCAAAAACGTGCCGGCTGATGGAGAGAAACCTCAGCCCGGCGATGATGTCACGATGGCCGATGCGCCGAGCGACGGGAGCAAACAGCCTTTAAGTGAAGAGGACTTGCGGAAAACGCTCTGCTTTAACTTCAACCTCGAGGAACGCGGTTACCCAGTAGGCGGCCGCTACTTGCGATATCAAGTAAATCCGCACAAGAACTGGGGACCCATTACGCGAGCCAAGGGATGACGGGACAGGGTCGAAAGAGGATGCACTTGGTAGAAGAAAAGAAAAGGCTCAGCGTGATCCTTGAGACTGCACACCAGGATCTGCAGATTATTAGCGTTGTGAGTGAGTGAGACGAGTTGGTGTAGTCGGAATTTATGAGCCCCACTGCGCCGCCGGGCTGACGTGCTCGCATCTGTGTGAATGAAGTTGCCAGGAATGGCCAGCACATCGTGCTTATTCTCTTCTCCCCCAGCTTCCGCATACACGAGCAGTCGGCATATATATGCACGTCAGCGCTCGTGCGCGTGGGAATCTGTCTGAGACGACGGTGTTGCGTAGGAAGTGCACCGTGTTGTGTCCCTCCACCCTCGACTTTTCACAATGGGCCCCCCCGCGCCCTCACCCGTCGACCAGGTGCAGCTGAGCCCTCATCACCTCACATGGACGCACGCCCGCGACGGAACGCCCGGCCGAGCCGCGCTCGACGAGATCCTCTTCATCCTCGACCCGAGCGCCTCTCGCACGGGCACGGGCTCGTATCTCATCTGCTGCCTCAAGGAAGATGCCGACAACGCAGCCCGTCCGTTTGAGCTCCGCCTCCTCGCCACAGCCGCCCTCCCCGCCCCCATCCTCCAGCAAGAGGAGGAAGACGACCAGCGAGTGCGCATCATCCGCCGCGTGCCGTCCCATCTGGACACGGCACACGCGGCGCTGGACGTCGTCATCTCCACCAAGTCTGGTCTTGAGCGCGGCGTCTACTTCTGGGAACAGGTGCTGCAGCCTCTCCTGCAGGCGCTGTGTCCTGCAACACCGCCCGAGTACCGGGTCGTGGTGACGCAGGACGCGAATAGCATCACGCAGTATGCGCGGGGTCTTGCCAGCGCCGGCAGTAGCAGCAGCAAGACCATCCTCCTTGTCAGTGGCGATGGCGGGGTCGTCGACCTCCTCAACGGGAGAGCTACAGCTTCCGCTTCCGCAGCCGATGGTGATGATGATGATGATGGTGGTGGTGGTGGTGGTGGTGGTGGTGGTGATGGCCCGCCGCAGCACACCAAGCCGCTCATCGCCCTCTTGCCGCTCGGCACGGGCAATGCGCTCTTCCACTCCCTCCACAAGCACGGACGGCCGCCGATACCCGCATCGCCGCAACACCAAGAACCGACCTCGTCCATTGCTGCTGCGGTCCGGACCTTGTTTCTGGGCGTGCCGGCAGACCTGCCCGTCTTCCAGGCGGCATTCTCACCAGGATCCCTCCTCGCCTCCCCCCTTACTTCTTCCCCTTCGTCTTCTTCTTCTTCTGCTGCTGCTGCTGCGAGTGACGCCGTCGTTGCCGGCACCGCCTCGTTTTCCACCCCCGTCACAGCGCCGCTCCTCGGCGCCATCGTAGCCAGCTACGCCTTCCACGCGAGCATCGTCTACGAGAGCGACACGCCCGAGTGGCGCGTCCACGGGAGCAAGCGCTTCGGCCTCGTCGCGCAGCAGCTCCTCCGCGAGGCCCATCCCTACCGCGCGACGGTGGAAGTCGTCACTGCGCCACCACCACCACCACCGTCCACATCACCAACACCAACATCAACATCAACATCAGCAGCCGCAGGAGCAGCAGCAGCAGCAGCAGAATCAGTAGCAGACCTCGCGCAACAACAAGACCATGGCTACGTGCTCGTCGCCATGGTGAGCAACCTGGAAAAGAACTTTACCATTTCGCCGGACACGCGGCCGCTGGACGGGACGCTGCACCTCGTGCAGTTTGGGCCCGTGGGGCAGCAAAAGACCATGGAGGCCATGATGAAGGCGTACGACGGCGGCAAGCACGTCCACCTCCGCTGGGACGACATCGGCCAGCGCGTGCGGTACCAGGAGGTCCGCGAGGTCAAGGTCACCACGGACGAGGACGATGCCCGGTGGAGGAAGTTTTGCGTCGACGGCACGATTGTGGAGGTTCCCAAGGGGGGCAGCATGACTGTGTCCAAGGTCGACGAGGCCCTGTTCCGGGTGCTGGTGGACAAGAGCGTCGTTTCATCACATGGCTGAGCGGATAGGCGAACAAGAAAGCAATGGATTGACTTGCAGCAGCTTGTGATGCTGGACTTCTCTTTGCTGAACTTCGCTTTGCTGGACTTCTCTTCTCTCCCGAAGTGGTGCGGTTCGAGTAGAGATGCAGCGTCGATGTGCATGTAATGTAGCTGCTTGTATTCGCCTACTGCGGAACGTTTATGCAAAAATTTGTTGGACGCAACTGGCTCAGAGTAGGAAAGCTCAGTGTGCACAGTCCACAGCGTTTGCGTTTGGGAAGTCTGTTGATCCAGTCATCACTAGCCGATTTCTCAATCAGAGCGCGAGGTTCCATGTTATAAAGTAAAAGTTGGCTACAGTCAACTTCGTCCGTGCTGTCCGAGCAGAAGAGCTCCGCAAGGCTGCTCACTGGAAACACATACTCACGTAGCAAGAGAGGCAAGGACTCATATGATGTTAACTATGCACATCTAGGACGCGAGTAACCTGTCTACCCTCCTCTGCATCAAATTCTCAAACTCGTCCACTCCATTCTCCAGCTTGCTCATTTTGCCCCCTTTAAGGTGAAAGACGACTCGTCGCCGCGGCGTGACCTCGTCCGAGTCTTCGCTCGTCTCGCCATCCTCATCATCATCGTCCAGTTTGCCCTCGACCGCGCCCCGCATAAACCAACGGTCGTGGCTGACGAGCACCACAGCGCCTTCCCAGCTGTTCAGGGCAACGCGCAAAGCCGTTACCGTCTCGTAGTCGAGATGGGTCGTCACTTCGTCAAGCACAAGACAGTGAGGGCGGCGCCAAAACAGCCGGGCGAGCTCGCATCGGACAAGCTGTCCTCCCGAGAGCTTGCAGACCGGTGTATCAGAGGCAATACGGCCTGGCAGACCGAGCTCGCCAAGCAGGCCACGGATCTCGCCTTCGTTCAACTGCCCCTCGATTTCATGGGTCAAAAGGCCCAGGGCCGTCAGGCTCGGCTCGGCCTTGCCGATGGCTTTAATTGCCTCGACAGCGTGCTGGGAATAGTAGCCCATTTTGAGACGCGGGTGCATCGTCACGGATCCCACCGTCGGACGTATCTCCTCAACAAGCATTTTGACGAGCGTGGATTTGCCCGCGCCGTTCAGTCCGAGAATGCCTACACGATCGCCCATTCCGACAGACATGTTGACACCATCCACAGCTAGAGGAAGTCTCGGCCCAAAGCGATAAGAGGCGTTTTCAAGCGACAGTAGCGACCCGGGAAAGCGCAAATCTGGCGGATCAGGCAATGTGATAATCACCGGTCTCTCCTCGGGAGGAATGTCGATCTCAGCTCTCGAGGTGAGGTGGTAGCCGATAAGATCGCCATTTAACTTGAAGCGATGTCCTTTGGCATTCACCTGCATGCCCATCCGGTCATCCAGTTTCTTTTGGCGTGATTTTGCCTGGCGGATCTTGTTGGTATCTTCATTGGCTTTGCCGGCCTTCATGTTCTGGGCAATCGTCTTTTCCATGTGTGATCTTTGCTTGTCTTGAGCGGCCTTCATCTTCTTGAGCCACAGTTTTCGCTCAGCCTGGGAAGCTTCATAAGTGGGCAAGTCCCCGTGAAAGTACGTGAGCTGCTTGTCTTTGAGTATCATCAAGTCGGTACAAATCGAATTGAAGTCCCGGTCATGCGAAACGATCACGATTGTGGGCGGACTGTCTCCCTCTGCAAGATTCTGCAGGTATTTCTGGAGCCATACAATTCCAAGCAAGTCGAGAAAGTTTGTCGGCTCGTCCAGGATCAGTATGTCGGCGTCTTGGAGCAAGGCCGTGGCCAGAGATGCCCTCATGTGCCATCCACCGGACAGGCTGCCGATTGGGTCAGCCATACGGCTCTCTGTGAAGCCGAGCCCAGTTAAAATGGCTTTGGCCTTCGTCTCGATCTGCGCAAGTCGTGAGCGCTCTATTTTGAGCTGCAGTTCGGCGAGCATATCTGCTGCTTCCTGAGTCTCGATTTGAAGAGTTTCTGCAGAAATGTCTTCACCGGGCTGTGCGGTTCTTCATCCGACAGTCGATCAGAAGCGTACAGACTTGAGTTCGGGCACACTCGCAGGACTTACAGCTCTTCAGACTCGACAACCACTTTCTCAAAAGCCACCAGAGCTTTTCTTGCTTGAAGACCTCGAGCCCCGCTGCGAAGCTTTGCGTCCTTCTCCAGTCGGAACAGGCGCTTTTGTAAGCGATCATGTTTCAACGACCGCAAAGCCCTGACGGGACTTAGAGGATCGGAAGCATCCACCCCGTCCGATAGAACTGAGCGGACTCAGCATTCTCTTTCAGTGGACACTCGTATGCCGCGAATTCACTCACGTTTGATCTCCTGATTGATTGCTGTTCTGGCAGTGGCCCTGTTGACGACTTCCTGCAGAACGCTTTGCTCCGGGCCATGTTGCTGACCAGGCTGATTCTTGGCATCCTCTTCAACGAGCTTGGATTGCTGGAGTATGCCGATTTTGGTTCCCTCCGGTATGCCTGGAATGAGCTTCTGCGCGACGGCTTGCAATAGAGCTGCACGAATTGATGTTGGCATATCACGACGGTCGATTAGTGGAGTGAATTCGAAGCTTACTGGATTTTCCAGTCCCATTCCGGCCTACGAGCGCGTAGCGCTGGCCCTCTTTGAGAAGCAACTTTGCATTTGACAAGATTTCAACGCTCTCGGAACGAGTTTTGGCTTTACCCTTGCTTGATAATGAGGATGCCTTGTCAACCGACGTCACCATAATCTGAAGACCACTGATATCAAGCTGGTGCAAGTCGCGTTAGGCCTGATCATAGCGCAGCTCCAGGTATGCATCCAATGCCCGTTTTCATACCTCTCGGTAGTTCGGAGAAGCAATATGGAATCGAGTCTGCTTCGCAGTACAAATGATACTGGCTGCAGATTCTGAGTCTGCCGAGGTCATGGTGGAAACGGAGGAAAGGGCACAGTCAATACTTGAAGAGAATGCAGATATTGGCACAAAGGGGCAGCCGGATCAGGTGACATATACTGGTAGATTGAGCGTCGAAGAGTTTTGTAGGAGTTTGTGTAAGAGCACATGTTGAGCCAGCTCGATACTTAAGTACTGTGCCAAGATAACCAGCTTCCATCCCGTCCAGTCCTGACGAAGGGAAGAAGCGAGCCAGTCTTGCTCGCGTCTTTGCTGCGTTGCGGATCCACTGGAACCAATCGAGCGTCGCCAGCTGTGCGGCAGCTGCCGGCGTGACTCACTCGGCCTGTCTGTTGGGCCTGCTGCTGTGCGCATAGCCTCGGTGCTCTTGACAATGCGACTATCACTGTCATTCCTAAACAAGTTTTTAATTGCCACAAATTTCCAGCTCAAGTAGCACTACATATTTGTGTAAAGATGGCGCTTGCGGTCGTTAATGTCTGTTGGCCGCCGAGTTGCGCCTTTTGGGTCTGCATGACCCGTAGGCAGCCTGTCCAACCTCCATGAGTGTGACGATGCTGTGTAAATCTATCCTCACCGCCCGTGCTCATTTGTGTAAGGCTGAGGGCTGGCGCAAAGAGGCTGTACATGGCTAGTCACCTTGAACGTGATTGCGAGAAAAACAACTTCTTGCCTAAAGTAGGTGGGTAGGATGCACAAGCCTCTTTATTCTGCATGCAGCCATCAATTATACACGGCCGTGCTATACCGACGTCGAGAATCGTCCCACCTCGGTAGCCGCTGTGCTGTCGGCGCCGCGGCGACCTTTGCCCCCTGCCCATGGATGTTACCGGATCTCCGTCACCGATATATAGTCCGCTTCGCATATCATGCCAAGCCGTTATGCGTGGGTCATCCCCTCTTGCCGGACGGAGCAGAGCTACGCCGCCCACGGCCGGCGAATGCTGCCATGCCGTCCAGCTCGATGAATACATTGGTGTCTAATCGAAGGACTTGGTTGGTCCCCAACATGGGGTCCCTACCCTCCCGCTCCGTGCTTCGAGCTGACAGCACGGCGCTCCATCGGCGCACCATGGCCAGCGTATTGCTCCGAAACCCCCGACACTGCGTCTTTTGGCAATACTGAAATTCGTTGAGCATCGCAGATGCAACTATCTGCCCGAGTCTTGGTGTGCTCACTTTGTGAATGGTCATCGACACCAGCGGTATCACACGACAGGCGACGCGGGAAACCGAAGCAGCGTTGTCGGCCTGATCCAGAGTGCCGCGGTCAACACTGATATCGTTGCTAACGACATGTGGTGAGATTAAGTCCGTAAGACTTCCAGCTCGTTGTCGAGCTAAGTCGATGAGTTTGGTCCGACACAGAAGCGCTATCCCCCACGCAGAAATAGAACGCGAGTAAGAAATTCCCGGAAGATGCATCGGATTGTTTCCTAAATGAAAATATCGACCAGCTACGTCCCGTGGCAGCTCAACATGGATTCTTTTGTATCCAGAGTCGACGTGATAACGAATTGGTGCTCCCTTGATGGATCGCTTGCTCATATTACTTGGGTTTAACAACTGGGCTTTGCAGTCTTCATGCAGTCTTCAATCAAGTCCAGAAAGTCCTTCTCAGACAGACCACAAATTGTTGACAGATGCTCCGAGGCGCCTGCTGCATCTCGTAAATGCGTCAAGCGCACCAGAACTACAAAGTCCGCCGAATGACTTTGTTCAGCCTTTTGTGCTGAAATCTAAAGTCAATCACCTCCACGCGGGTATAGTTACATATGTCCTCTTCGTCGCTCTCGGGTCTCGGCGGCCTGCGTGGCCAGGGCGATAGTGTATATCCATATCTGTGATTAGCAGTCAGGCGAGCAGTCAGATGAGACTTCTTCCGTGGTCGTTCAGCTTCACCGCGATGGTATGTACGTGCTCGATGCGTAGATAGACCAGGCTGCACCCAGCGCTGACGGCGCAGTCAGTGGTCGTCTTAAACAGCGGCATTATGGAGATCTGACCACTCCGTCTATTGTTTTTAAAAGCAAGATTCTTGCATGAATCGGCAGCCCGGACAGTGCTTGGATGACACATGTCGCTTGCGGAAAATCATGCTCATATCAATGATCTGACCAGGCTATGACTATGAGTCCATTGCCATTTCACCCAGCGAACTCGCTTACTTTGATACATGCCAGGCGCCTCAGGTCAAGAATTCGTCCGCTGTGGTCAAGCAAGAATTCTTCTCGCTGCAATTCTTTCAGTCCAAAGTTCTTGTTTTGATATTCAAGAAAACATGTCAAAGCCTGAAACATTCGTCAG
>JAPFUF010001101.1:0-16961 GCA_030780645.1 Aschersonia sp. MBC 508 | reverse complement strand
CAGCAGCACAAAAGAACAAGATCGGGGTGGATGATGTGACGTCTTTACGACTTTGTTATCTTCTTTTCTTTCCCTCTATTTTCTCATCCATGTCATCTTGAGACAGCACACTGTTCGATAGAAAAATCGAGACGGGATGGGAATGGCATGCGACTGAGTAGGCTGAGTGGAACCAGTCACCAGAACCTACACCTCGGGCAGAACCAGACACACGATGAAAGGGGAAAAAAGAAGAGAAAAAAGGAGAATATGAAGAAAAATGAGCGTGCAGGGCGCTCGCAAAAGTTTCATGCGCTTAACAGGATTGCTTCTCATTGGTGTCGTATCACTCTGCTGTGAGGTCATTGTGTCAGTCATTGTGCAGAAACAATACCCATGTCAAGGTTGGCCCCGCGACAGACGAAAGGAGATGCTGCTTGAGCACGATACGAAGAGTCGGATCATTACATGGCGCCGTCCAGCGCCTCTCTGTCATTTTCCCCCCTTTTCTAGTCTACATGACTTGAGATTTCTGGAATTTTTACTCTACTTTTCCACTGACGCGGCTGGCTCGCAACTCTACCAGTGAGTGTGGTGGTCATGGGCTTTAAGCCCTCATTTGTCATCACGTAACGGGGTAGATACCGTGATGCCTGACCTCCCCTTCTGCGCTGGCAGCTCACATGACCCATCAAACACTATTGCTGATCCAACACAATCATCTCAAGCAGAGTGGTTCATAGCCGTTGTGCTTGGAGATTCCAGCATCAGAGGTCGTCTCGTTTGTCATGTCGAGGATGATCAAGTCCGCACTCGCGTAATTGCACCCCTTTTTTGCGCTTCCATCCCCCGGCCTGAACTTGCCCTCCGTTTTTCAACACATGTTATACGAGCAGGATCCGGATGTCGAGCGCGTAGCATCAGGGGTGTCAAACTCGTACTGAATGTCAATGTCCAGATCACGACGATTCTTCGCGTTGGGCTTGACCTGCAGATTGCACGAGACCACCTCGCCGTCTTGCACTGTGAGAACGTCCTTGAGGTAAAAGACGGTCTGCTTCCAGTGGGTGTATTTGGTGTGGGGGCCCGTGGAGAAGCGGATGGGCTTGTGGCAGGCGGAAAAGTCAATGTCGAACCAGGACACGAGCGCGTGGATGAAGTCGTCGCGCTTGACCGACAGTTTGAAGGCCGAGTTGAAGGCCAGGTCGGCCGTCGTGCAGGTATACAGGTCCAGGGTGAGGACGGCGGTAGGGTCCGTGACCACGGCCTTGAGCTCAACCATGTCGACGAGGGGCTCCGACAGGGCAGTTTCCTTGAGGGGCGTGTAATCGAAACCGTAAACGCTGTCCCAAACTGCGACTGCGGTCAGCGAAAAAACGGCATTGACGAGCTACTGCTGACACACTCCGGTAGGGGCGTAACGACAGGCAACAGGAAGAAACAAAGCTGATTATTGCACGCACATCCTATCTTCTCCTCCTTGTAATCGCCGTCTTCAATGCCGGCGAAGAAAATGGTTGCCTTATCGGGGAATATCAAGCCGTCCTTTTCTAAGTACTTGTCGCGGGCGTACAGGACCGTGTCCAGCATGCTCTCGTAAAGTAGAAAGTAGCCCATCCACTCGGAGATGATGATGTCAACCTTTGGAAAAGGTAGCTCAATCTCCTCCATCTTGCCCTGGATCAGGGTGATCTTGTCGGAGAAGCCGTTTATCTTGACAATCTCGCGAGCCTTGAAGATGATGGACGACATGTCGACACCGATGACGTGCTTAGCGCCAGCTTTGGCGGCAAACCTGCGATTGCACCTTGTGAGCTTTCTCATGTTGTCGTTCTTCATCTTGTTCCTTCGCGATGCGTTCGCGATGCGCCGTCCGAGTGACGGGGAAGGACGTACATGGACAAGATGGCTGTGCCGCATCCGACATCGAGAACAACCTTGTCTTTGAAGAGGTGCTTATTTTGCACAATGGCATTCATGTAGGATCGTGTTCGTACTTCATCTTTCTATGATACCTGTCAGCTTCTTGTTCAGAGTCTCCTGTGCTTGACACATTTTCTGCCCCTCTTGTAGCCGTGGGGTTTGCCTCCTTGAAGGGGAAGCGGGGGAGGGGTAGAAAAGCTCACCAGCATTTCCTCGTGAATACCTGCGTTGCGCGACGCGGCGCAAAATAGGTCAGCCCATGGAACTTCACCCGCGAGAGAAAACACGCAAGGTTCTTCTCTGTCTTTCTTAAGAAAGGCCATCGTTTGTGTATCGTACCGTGATGGTCGTAGCTTTTTTCGCCGCGCGTCAACAAAAGTCAGCAAGTGGCGCCAAGCTCGGTCCAGGGCACCAAATATAACGAACCTTTTGAAGTAGTGCTGCTCGGGATGAGGAAGCGCCTTCAAGCGCTCCTCTGCAAGCTCAACATCCATCTTGTCGCCAGCCATGACGAAGATACAATGCGCCTCGGTGCGAGGACCTGTGGAGGGCAAAGAGTCGTTCCGTGTTCGAAGGGGTGAAGAGGCAGATGCGAATGCTAAAGAAGGGTCTCAAAAAGCAGGCCAACAAGTGGGAAGGGGAGAAAAAAATTGAAACAAATTATTGGCTGCCTGGCCCAAAAAAAAAAAAAAATATAGCTATCGCAGGCGGCGCAATTTCGCTGCAAGGTACTATCAGACCGTAGCAGCGGTCAAAGGGCGCAGGTTTTTGTCGGGCAGAAAAATAAAATTGTCGGCGTCACCGCCTTGGAAGGCCAAGATCGGTCATGCCCCAGAAATCCACCCATCACGAGGTTGGCATACGTAGTACCTCTCGCTCTCTCTCGCCTTGCCCCTCTGTCCAGGTCCTTTTGTCGTAGCGCAGCCATCCCAGCCTTTTTCTCATTTGACGGTCGTCTTCTGGTTGTACATTCGGTGACTTTGCCTCGTCCTAATTAAAGCTTGTTCTATCTGCTCCTTTTTCTGTGTGTCCTTTTCTAACCGACTTTGTTCCCAACCACCCAAAAGAAAACAGCGATAGGAGGCACGAAAGCAAGCAATCGCGCAGCACGCCGCCTAGGGAAAATTCGTCTTCCCTTTCTCATTTCTTCCTTGGTTCTGGTCTCTTCGCAAACATAGACGGTCATGGCTTCGTTTTTTGTAAAGCTCTGGGAATCTATCTTCACGCCTGGTCCCACGCCGACCATCCTCCTTGCCACAAACGTCACGTTCGGCGCGCTGCAAACTGTGCTGTTTGCGCTGCTGCTCGCCACGTACAGCGTGCATTTTGTGGTGCTGTCTGTGTTGAGCGCGTCTCTGTGGGTGGCGATTAATTGGTTCGCGGGCGAGCTGGCGCTCGTGCACCAGCAGCAGCACGACAACGACAAAGACGAGCGAGACGGTCAGGATGAGCATGAGCACGAGCAGGACGACGATGGGGAGGACGCAGAAACGACGGCCCTGCAGGAGCAGCAGCAGCAGCAGCGGGCTATGCAGAGACTTACCGCGACATCGAGGGTCAGTTCTGCTAAGGCTCCTCCCTCGCAATCGAGCGCGAGCACAAGCACAGAGGACGAGTGGGAAAAGGTGGTGGGGGCAGGCGAATCGTGAGGGCAAGAAGGGCACAGCAGGGCAGGGCAGGGTGGGAGGAGACGAGGCGATCACGAAATGATGTTCTTCTAGAGCCATGTAAGAAGATGCCCTTTTACGGTGAATGATTTGAAGGCGCTCGGAAGATATTGTTTCATTTGGCAGGAAAAGGAAGGCGCTACGATACCCATACTCATTACCCAGAACCCAAATCCATTCAGATTAGAAGAAACATTCACCGTCACTTGCCAAATGTTTTCACCATTGGAGAGGTCTTTTCATATTCTCTGTCGTCCTTCTCTATGGCCGTTCACCCTGTCTGAACCCATCTCTTCTTCCAAATATACTCTCATACAATCCCCGAAAAGAAGCCAAGAAAAAGACGGGAGCAAGGAAGATAAGCGAAAAGACGGTTTCGCTCTGCGCCAACTCTAGACCTGCAACCGTTGTGAAAAGAGTAACAAAACTCACCAAGGGCCCAGAGAAGAAGATGCAAAAGAAAGGATAGAAAAAACATGAGGAAGAATCCAGAGAGGAAACAAGGAAACCCAGTGGTCGAGATCAAGACCAGAGGAAAGCAAAGAAAATAAAGGACAAAGCTGGGATAAAGCACCCAATCACTTGACTTTTTTTTCCCCCAGGCTTTACAGGCGCCTGAGCTTGCTCGTGGCAAAGGCCGCCACGACGGCACAAATGGCGCCAATGAAGAAACACACGGCGATGGCATTCGGCCCGTTCTTGGGAGGTGCGACTTCTTCCGCATCGTCGGCCAGTTCCCGACTCTTGCCGGGCTCGAGGACTGCAAACACAACGGTGCTGATGAGCGTGGCGAGGAACTGAGGAATGGTGGTGTATATATTGAGAATGCCAAAGTAGATGCCGGATAGCTCACCGCTACCGCCGCCGCCGCCGTGTCCCTCAATTGGAGCATGCGCTGCCCCATTGCCGTTTTGATGCTGGTGTCGGTGATGATCGGGATCAGCGGCAGCTTCCTCGTCTTCGTTGTCGTCGTCGTTGAGGCCAGTCAGCTCGACTTCGTCGCCGCCGACGTCACCGTTTTCGTCGGACAGACGCCGGTATGCCTGCTGTTTCTTGAGCTTGTTGACTTCGATGCCTAGAAGGGCCGTTGGAGCCCACATGGCGATAGCCCACGGTCTGAGGTATTCGCCCTCTGGATTAGCACATACAGATATCTATGCAGGTCGTACCCTTTGGGTAGAACAACAATAAAGGGGTGGGGGACGGTAGAAAAGAGGAGCGGAAGGGTGAAGAAATGCACGTACATGCCGCAGACGCAGACGAGCGCGGTCGCGAATCGAAATCCCGTTGCAAAAGGGGCCAGAGACATGGCGGCCGCAAACACGACGTGGCCAAAAATCCACGTCGTTAAAAGGTCTGGCTTGGCGCCGTGCAGCTTTTTGAGGACGCCAGCCACTGCGGGCGGCGGTCTGGCCGTGTACGGCTCCTTATCTGGCGATCTGACGAGCATGGGCAGCACGACCGCTGCCAGACAAGTGATGACAGACTCCATGACGAGCGAGGTGCTCCCGATGCGTCCAATCTGTCCCAGCGCGTCCTTGGACTGCTTCGAATCCGCGGGGACATCGTAGCGAAAGTACGTCTCCCCGACCCAGGTGGTGCTGTAAAAGAGAAAGGGGAACCAGCCGATCCATGACCAGAAAACGGCCCAGCAGATGGCCCTGATGCGCGGCGGGAGGTTCCGAATCGTGTTATAGATCTGGCGAATGATGCCGAAGCTGCTCCGGGGCTTGGACCCCTTTGTCGACAGGAGCACGCTTTCACGCACCGCCCAGCAAGTGATGCCCGTCGTGGAAAGCACGGCGGCGGCCGAAATCACAGTCAGCTGCTGGAACTGCGTCTCGCCCAGGCCGGTGCCCAGCAACCTGGGCAGGTCCATGGCGCCGGCGCCGTAGCCGATGATGTGCCCCAGGGCAGTCATTCTGCTGGCTGAGGGCGAGAGGAAAGCAGTCAAGTCAGTACGGAGGAATGACGATGGCGCTCTCTCGGAGACTTTGGGGTAGAAGGAAACACTCACACCACGCCGCACCCGCCTGCTGCTTCTCCATAGGCAGCGTATCAACGACCAAACTCCTTGCACACGACATGACTGACATGAGGGGGCCATATCAGCAACATGACAACACAACGCAGCCGTCCAATGGGGCCTGGTCTGGGATGGCAGGACTTACCGGCGTTGATGGCAAAGTCCAACACATAAATCGACAAGACGGCCAGAGCTATGGTAGGCGCCTCGGCCGCCTCGTCATCCAATACGATCAACCCCACCAACTCTCTTGTGAACCCCAGCACAAAGAGGCAAAAGGCGACAATGGCAGCCCCAATGACCATGAAGGGCCGTCTCCGTCCCCATTTGGACGTGTTTTCGTCGGCGATGACGCCGACGATTGGCTGGACCAAGAGCCCGGAAAGCGGCCCGGCAATCCATATCAGAGATGTGTTGGACTTTGTCAGGCCCAGATTAAGTAAATAAGGAGTGCAGTCTTTGGGTTGGGGTTCGAGTTAGCTGTTGCCACTATTGGTAGGGATGGGGGAGGGGGAGGGTTCACGACGAAAGCGTTCAGCTGCAGCTTGCCATCACAGGGTCTTTGGCTTTTCCCCTTTTTTTCTCTTCTCAGTCATTCTCTTGTATTTTCTTCTCCTTCTTCTTCTCCCCTTTTTTTTCCTGTCCTTTTTTCTGGCCCTTTGATGGATACGAAGAAAATGGCAACTTACACGTCATTTCTATACCCCATGTGAATCTACACACGCACACAAAGTCAGCTCCTCCGTATCAGCCGAGCCGAGAGAAAAGCTCGACCACGATAATGCGAAGAGAAGAAAGGCTTGGCGCAGGGGTGCAGCAAAGAAAACTTACGTGATGCCGATCGTGCAGAAATTCAGCAAAACCATGCGCATAGCTTCCGAGCTCCCCTTGATCGAGGGCTCGCCCACCAAGCTCGCCATCATCCTCCCCGGAAAAGACACTTGTCCGTGTGTCTCGGGCTCTCCGTATCTGCCTCCCCCTCTCTCGCTCTCTCTCTCTCTCGCTCTTGGCGCTGCTCAATCAGACCGCTTGACAGTGTGATGGTGGGAGAGCTGTGTTGTGTCAGCGAATTGACCCGCCTAATTTGTAGTGGTCTTCCCGCGGGCGGGTTTGCCGATATTGGTGGTGCGCTTTACCACTTAGAGAAAAGGGGGAAAAAAAGGGATGGGAATAAAGAGAGACAGATGGAAAAGAGAGAGACAAGAGAATGAGATGACGAGCGAGATAAGCAGGGAATGGGGTCCAGCAAGACGTGCAGGGCAGGGCAAGACAGAGAGACAAGACAAGACAAGACAAGACAAGACAACCCCTACATGACTCGGCAGCGACGTCGAAAGCGCCGCCGTGGCCTCTGTGTCTTTTTCTCGCCAGCTATGTGCGTGCGCGTGTGGGTGCGGACAGGCGCTTTCATTCGTTACCGTCAATTGACGTCAATCCGCGGCGACGCAAGCAAGGCCAGCCTGGTTGTTGGGCTGTTTTCCGACATGGCGACGAAAACGGATAGGTGTTCTGATGGTGCTTGACCTGTGCGCGTCGGCCGGTCCAATGGCCCATCTGGCCTCGAACCTTTGGGGGCCGCCGTGAAACCGCTCTCGTGCCGCACCACCCATCATCCCATGTCTTGTCAGACCTGAGGCATCCTCTTTCAGTCAGCGTCATGTCATGTCATTACACGGAAAGGCGCACGTCAAAATTGAGTTTAGGTGATGTGTATTCGTACAAATCATCGTGATGGTATCTTGTGCATCCTTTCAAAAGTCTGCCTATCCACCGTATGCCCTTCCCGCCAATGCATTTATCGCTTGATCTTCTTCGCCCTGGAAACCAAAGACAAATGGCGTGTATTGCAGATTTTCCCTTTCTGTCAACAATGGTATCTTCATCAAACGCCCGAGCTCCCGCCTTCTCCCTCTTGTGTCAAAGCTTTTCAGGCGTCTCAAATTGCAGTTACAGTCAGAGGTGGAAGAAGGGGAGGATGGAAAAGAGGAAGAAAAAAAAAAAAAAAAAAAAAAAAAAAAGAGGGTTGAGTCCCAAATTGAGGGAGAAACAACCAAAAATGACAGAGAAGCAGAAGATAGAGAGAAAAGAAGAAAAAAACACAGAGAAGGGAAAAGAAATCAATCCACAGAGAAAATGACATTAAAATTTTGCGGGAATATCGAAGTCGAAATGCGCCGTTTGGGCGGGGCCAGGCGACTATTACAATACAACAGAAAACACACGCTTGCTGCAGGCTCGCGAAGGAATAATGAGCAGTGGTCTTGTGAAAAGGAGAAAAATCACAGTCCGCAAAAGAGCTCTGCGGCTTTGCTCTGCGACACGGCCTGTATGTACCCAGCAAATGATTCTTCAGATGGCCTCTCTCCAGCGTGTCATGTCATGTGTCACAAGATGAAGTGGAGAGCGGCCAAAGAACATCTAGGAGTCGGCAAGTTTGGCGAAATGCTTGGACCATATCCAGCCGACTTGTTCCGTCGGGTCGTCCTGGTTCTTGGCCAGCCAAAGCTCGCCCTTCTCGGCAATAACGTCAAATATCTGCAGTCAAAGCCATCAGTCGACAGACCAAAAAAAAAAAAAAAAAAAAAACAAGTCCTCCCTCCCACATTCTGTGACTCGCTTACCTCTCCGGCGTGATATGTCAAATAGGGATATCCAGCCTCGTGTTTAGTTGTGGCGATGTTGAATTCGAACAGCGAGGCGGCGAGCCAAAGCACGTTGTAGCCATCAGAAGATTGTCTGCGTTCCCGGGACGATGCTCTCGAGTCGCGCCGACTGCCGCTCTCGTCTGGACCATCAGACATGGGCAGGGCCGAGTGAAACATGTTGGAGAATCGCTGTTCCCGCTGCGAGTCCTGAGGCGCGTGGTTTGAACCGTACGTGGCGCTGGAGCTTCGGCGGTTCTGCCCCCCGACGTCTGCGCTTTGTCCGAGCATGCCGGACTCGTGACTGCGTCCCGTGCTCGGTCTTGTCGACGCCAAGCCTGCGCCAGGCCCCGACCGCGCGCTGCCTGCAAAGTCTGGTGATCTGGGTGTCGACCCAACGCCATGATGGGAGGTGATGCCGGCGTAATAATCGCGATAAAAGTACTGATGCGGGCTTGGTACGTGACCATTGGCAAAGCCGGGAGCGCTGTGGCTGGGAGACAGCGTGAAAGAACCGCTCTGCCGCCCGCCGAAATCTGGCGCGGGCAGGATTGGTGCTGCGTCTCCGTTGACCGACTGACCACGGCTTCGGGAACCGACATCCAGCGGCCGCATCCGCGTCCTGAGTGAGCTGTCGTCCGCACTCGTCGAGGTTGATTCCGATGCTCGTCTATCGGCTGCCTCCCTGAGTATGCCGATGGATGCTAGCTGATCGTCAGCAAACGGGTAGTCCCGTTGAAACGTTGCCACCACTTCCTGGAGACTGGGCATATCGGGACAGTTGGTGAGGACCGCCTTCATCTTGTCCCGCCACGTAGCAAACCATTTGGCTTGGATATTGACGAAGCTTCCGGCACAGATGTGACCTATCTTTCCCGTCAACGCTGACAGTTGAGGGAGCTCCTTCCTTAGGGTTTCGTTCAGAGCCTCGTATTGTTCCACGAGCTCCTTCAGTCGCGGGTCAGGGCTCTTGCCTCCACGCCTCAGCTGCTCGAACCTCTCGTAATCCAACCTTCGTTTATCCCTCTTTTTCAGAGCTAGGGACGGGTTGCCGTACGCTTTGATGACATGCTCAAAGGGTTCAATGACATGCTTCCGGATCAGGGAAAGATGATCTTCCAACGCTACCCTCTCGAGATCACGCACCGAAATATTGAACTGAATCCACTTGCTCTCGAGCTCCGGGTAGTTTCCCGGCTGGAGCCGCATGACCAATTCGATCGAAGACATGTACTGCAGGAATTCGTGGACATAGGCAGATACCTGCCGGGTGTAGAATTCCACGTCGCGCAGAACAACCTGGAGTCGTAGATAATCGTCCCCAAATTTCTCAATCAATTTCTTAAAGTCCGGCTCTTCTGCTTGTCTGTTGCCTTGCAGCTTGTCTCCCCTCATCCCGAGAACACGGGCGAGACCTGCCTTGACATCAGACTCTTTGGACTTTCTGCCAGCCACAATCTGCCCGACGAGCTCAAAGTTCTTCTTCGATTTGTTGATATCTATGATTGCCGTTTCCAGCGTGTCCTTGGCCTGCATCAAGGATGCTCGATCTGGGTGGTCCACGGGCGTATGTTGAAGAAGAGTACCGATGAGATTGGGATACTTTGTGATTCTCTGCATTGGCTTTATCAGGAGCGAGTCAAGGTCCCAAGCAGCCGTCAGATCCTTGGCAACCTCATTGCACTCGGTAAGCCAGACCTGGACAGTGGGGTCTCGTTGGATCTGGATCAGTCTTTTCGCAGCGTGGTCACTCGCGCGCAGGAATCCCTCGTGAGTGAGCTTCATCCTCTCCAAATTCCTCTTGAAAACAGGACCGATGGAAGTACGCCTGTCCCTGACATCGCTCGGCCTCGATGGAGCGGCAGGACTCGTGGAGGACGGAGGGGTAGGATCTTCTTCTTTCTGCGATTTGGCCCCCTTTGGAACATAGACCTCCGCGACAGCTTCCTTGAGCTCAGACAGGAAAGACGTGTGGAAGGAAATGATCTGATCGCTGTTCCTGAAAACCAATTTTATGGTCTTGTTGTCGAGTTTGGGGCAAGCCTCCGCGGTTCCCTTATAGATTTCCTCAACAATGTTCATATCCCGCACAAAAACGGCTTCAGTGTCCACCAACTCCTTGAGCACATTTCTTCTCTGGACAAGGCGGTGCCGTTCCTGGTCGCTCAGGTCCTCTTGATCGACCGGGGCCGGTTTCGCGTGGCTTTCATTTGATGTTTGCGTGCTAACATGTTGCTCAGTCGCCGCCAAGGATCCCGAGTCGGCAGATTGTGATGTTGCGGCGCGGAACATGGACTCGTTGCTTCCGTGTCTGGAGTTCAAAAGTGTACTCCCGTACTGAGACTGGTCGTAGTAGGCACTTGATGTTCTTGAATTCAGATCTGAGCCTGTGGCTGATGGTGGAACGGGCGGAGGCTCATGGCTCGGGGACGGAATGTATCGTCTACGGCTCCTAGGCTCCATCTCGGGCTCGTTCTCAGTTGCGGGATATGGAACAGAAAAGCCGTCCCCGGTGTCCAGTTCAGGGAGGTGGAGCGATTTGAAGTTGCCTGATGAAGGTCTGAGGCTCTCAGATTCGTGCGGTTGCCTTCGGCGGTGGTGCGCATCCTTGACCGATGAGCCCGCTTGGGTGCTGAAGATTGTAACATGTCCAAACTTTGGTGATTCGTGATGAGGTTGCGGCGCAGGGGACTTTGAATCGACAGACTGGCCTGGACTTCCCACTAACATGTCCGTCCATGTCGACTGTCGACCGAACCTCTCATCCTCGTACGCCACGTCAGGAACCGATAGTTTAATCGATGAGGGCCCATCGGTCTGATCATGCCGCCCGGGGTTTGAGTAGTGCAAATGGTCAGAGGCATCTGCTTCTGACGATGCGCACGTAGATGTTCTGTAGGAGCGCGGTCGATCCTGGTCGCTGTCTCGATGCAGCATTTCGCGCCCTTCTCCATCATCCGTCTCCTCAGTGCAAGTGTCCGTGACAGCATCGTCGTCTTGAGGGCCTTCGGATGTCTCCAGTATCAGTGGCTCGCCTTCGGACTGGCAATCCGAGTCCTCGTATAGTGAGTCCAACCTGGGGAAAGGTATCACTGTGGTGTGGTCCATGATTGGTGATGCGGCGACATTTCGAGCTGAGGGCACCAAAGTCGTGTTTGAATCCGGGGACTGGAAAGATCCGATGCCGAGACAGTCGAAATCAGGCTGCTCAGTTCCGTTTACATATGTGTCCGGCATGACCAACGGCCCGTCATGATTTCGAGCGTAAGTCCTCTCGTCGAACTTTGCGGGCGGCGTCTCGATTGGTCTTACGGGCGCTTGCTCGTCAAAAAATTGAGGCTCTGCATCTGTGTGAGAGGGGTGTCGTTCGGGGCAAGGAAGCCTGACAATCGCGCTCGGAACATCGATTGGTGCGGGACTCTTGACCGGAGGGTCAGTTTGAGGCTCTGTATCAAATTCGGTGACATTGGATGCTGAGGAAACTGCCGACATCGGTGGCTCATCGCCAAGTACAATGGGCGACTGATCGGGGAAACTCCCTGGAAGGCCAAGTGTTGGGGAATCTTGGTTGTCGACGACGGTCTGGCTTTGGGCAGCGGATGGAACATCGATTTTCAACGGCGGCGTCGTCGCCAGCGGCTTTACTGGATCTCTCGAGCTGTCCAGACGTTGGGACATCCGTTGCGGCAAGCCTGCAGCATCATAACTCGAAATACGTTGCGAGGTGTCAGACCCGGCGCGGCTGCTGGTGGCCGGGGCTTGGACATCACCTGCGGTAGTGCGCGCGTTGGCCACTGCAGCTGTCGATCTCGTCGTCGTCGATGTCGCCCCCTTGGCTGGAGCTGAATCTGCATTCCCTTCTTCATGAGACTTCCTGCGAGCAGTGGCAGCCCGATGTCGAGCTTCGAGAGCCTCACTCTCGCGAATTGTCTTTGTGTAGGCGAGTCGGATATGTTCTCGCCTCTGCTCAAAATCGATTGGCCCTATGGAAATCTTACGCCGCCTGGCCGTGGAGTCGACTGCTCTGTCAGGCCTCGATTTGCCTGACTCGTTCATGTTGTGGCCAGAAGTTGAGGCAATCGGCTGTCTGGGCCGAGAGCTTCGCAGCGTCGGCGAAGTTTTCGCTGGAGGGCTGGCAATATACGCCTGCAGCCTACTGCCGTTGCTACCAGAGGCCAGCGATAAGCGCTTTTGAGTTGGCGTCTCGGCCCGGGCGCCGCCAGGGCTCGTCCGAGACTGCCTCCGATTTGGCTGCTGTCTCCTCAAAGTGGCTGGTGAATTAGACCGCGTAGGGGACGGACTTGTCGAGCCTCCTGGGGTGGTCGGCTTGCGACTTGAGACAGGCAGTCTCGATGGTTGCGGCGATGCTGCGGCTGCGCGATTCCGAGCACCTCGCGTTAACGGTGACGAGCCGTTATCTTCACTGCGAGCACGCGAGCGAGGATAAGGTTCAGCTGTGGAGACGCTGGGTCCTGCATTGGGATGTGATGCAGGGCCGCGGTAAAAAAGGGGCGGCGATGGCGATTCAGTACCCATACTACCCGCTGTATCCTGTCCTGTCGTGCTCAACAGGACCGTTGAATCTGATGTCCGTCGTTGGTAGGCCCTTCCAATTCCGTGACCCAGTACAGATACGTCGTGACGATCTGATGACGCCACCTCACCAAACAAAAGCCCCTGAAATTGCGAATCACGCGCCGTCGGTGATGGGGACTGTCGGCAGTTTTGAGCTGGGGATTCTCGGGAAGAGCCTTTTGCGACGTGTCGATGCGCCTGTTTGGCATCTGCCTGATGCCGCGGTTTGCCTATCCGACTTGCGAAAGACTGAGCGTTGTTCGAGGATTTATCGTTAGCCGCAACTCTAGTTTGCCCTCGGGCCAAGCTGGAGAGCATCACGATATCTCTCCGAGCAGTGCCATTCTCCACGGATCTTCCCGCGGGCGTGGAGGCTGACTGAGGACTGCCAAGGTCTGATGCACCAGCTCTGGACTTGACAAGCCGCGAGCCAGAGACGATCCGAGAAGGCGGAGGCGAAGCTTTCGTCGTAGCATTCTGATCAAAGTGTCTCTTCAAATCTTTGACACTTGGCTTCCCGCTGGGCATTCTTGCGGAAGTGCTTGTGGCCAATGGCCTGGTGTCCAGAGGGCTGGAAACTGAACGCAAGTTGGCCCGAGGCACGCTGCGGCTGGCGGGAACGGCTGCATGCCTTGGCGAGGAGCCATCGCCATTTGATCGGAGAGCTGGACGAGGCGAGGACGTGGCGGCCATGGGAAGAACGTCCGGCCCAGAACTCCCGTTGGGGCCCTGATAGTTCTTGTAAAAGTCGTCAGGGTCTATGGGAAGCGGCGGTGCATGCTGATCTTCAGTGGTGGCAAGATGATGCTCCGTCGCCGTCGAGTATGAAACAGGGAGGCTCGCTTGTCGGACTGCTTCAGGAGAGGCGCGCTCGTCTTGGTCGATTTGGTCGTTGTCGTACAGGGTATTGTTCGCGAGGCTGGCAGCAGGGACAATTAGGGTGGAGGAGGCAGGGACTTGCGGAGAATCCTGGCCTGCGTCCAGCCGGACAATGCGATGAATCTGGCTGAGATGGTCGAGATTGTTGTAGAGAATCTGGCGATTCAGGGTGCCGGGGCGGGAATCGACAGCGTCATGTCGAAGCTGGCCAGCGTCCGGGCCCGGGTCCATGTTGGCCTGGGAAGTGGCCAGGACCTGTGCATCCGGTCGGGCTGGCAGGTCAGACGTCGTGGCAGGTTGGGAGAGGACGAAGGCCTGGCATCGATGCGTTGCGTTGATAGGATGGGCGCGATCGGGACCAGGACGCAATTTGCAGTTGACTGTGGTCCGAGTGGACGGACTAGAGAATGGACGATAGGCGAGGGTGGATGTTGGCGGCTGCAGTCTGATGCGTCTGACGGCTGTCGATTGGCCTTGGCTGCTGCGGCAGGACGGTACGTAGCGTCGCAGTCACAATGCTAGTCGTGGGAGGAGAGCAGGAAGAAGGACTAGACCAGACTGGAGGGAGCGAGACAGACAGGGGGCGGGCACCCGGGATGGGAAAACTGGGATTTCGGCACAGCATATCAAATACAAACATAAGGTACATATGTAGGGAAGCAGAATGCGAGTTGACGCCATCGATTGAGCACTGTCAATTTTTTTCCTTGCTTTCCTCACACTCCTCGTTTTTTTTATATATGTTGTGTGCTATGCTAGGATTTGTCTCGCCCCAGATTGCCTGCTGAGCAATTAGGCAGGATGGCGAGAGGGTTAATTAGTCGGCGACCGGGGGGAGGGTGGCCGGATGAGGTGAGGCAATTTGACTATGTACAAAGACAGTCCAGAGGGCGGCACACGCGACTTGATTCTTTCCAAAGAGGAAGAAAAAAAAAAAGTCTCATCAATCAGGGCGGATAGGCAGGGACGCGCGGGCTGAACAACCGGGCAACCGGGGGTCTCAAGCGACTGGCAATTGGGCAGGCAAAGCAAAGCCTTTTTGTCCGGGCAAGAAGCGGATAGGTTTATTGCTTTGCTGTGTGTACGAAGCTCGTGCACTTTCGCACTTGACCTCATTTGCGACGTGTGCGGTGTTTTTGGCTGCAAGTGACAGGGTTCCTTGCGGCCTGCCGAACTCGTCGGTGTCACATCTGCATACAAACGTCAGTTCATTAAGACGCACCACTCTGGTCACGTACTTATTGCCTTGCTATAGCCAGGCAATTATTGAAAACTGGAACCGAAAGCAGACTCTGGAGAAAAGCGCTGACGCCGACAGGGTCTCTGGTCGGGACCGACTCCTTGGATGCTTGGCGCTTGGAACCGGTGGATCTCTGGCAAGGCCAGCGTCATCCGCGTTGGTCACTGCTGCCGCATGCGAAGCATGTCATGAATCCTTTCATCGGACAAGCAAATATTACGCCAGACCTTTCAGATCCTGCACCACGGGGAATGCGTTGCACTGTAAGTACTCTATCTGTCAATTCAGGCCGTGGAAAAAAGCCGAGGCGCGCCGGGGCAGGAAAAGCCACCGGAAGCTATGACAAGATGCCGCGACAGGCATTCCTTCTGTTTGCGTGTTTGCGTCAATGTGTCCGGTTTGCGTGAGGACGTACGTGCTCGACGCGTCTCTGGGGCGGGCGCACACCGGGCTGCGCCGCAGAATTTCGTCGAATTGGGAATTCCGGAGGCCACATTTCGATCAATGCCCGACAAGCTAGAGCCCCGGGCCAGCCACCAGCAACCGGCAACCAGCAGCCCGCAGCCCGCAGCCGCAGCAGCGACGCAGTCGCCGCCCTTGGATGCAACGCAGACACCATGGACCCCTCAGGCACATCGCATGTCTCGCCCGCGTCGCCACCTATGATAGGCACCTCATGACGAGCGTAATGTACCTGTACCCGTTGCCTACCACAGGAAGATCATAATCTGCCTTAAGGTGTCACATCTTGAGAGACATCACATCTATGGCGAGACTCTCAAACGGCTATTCGGCTGAAGAACCAATCACCTCGACTCGATGCAAATGCTCTCCACGAGCCGCCATGCCGAGCCACATATTACCTCAGCGAACCGTCTCCTCAATTCGTTTATCCCGAATCTTAAGATCATCTCGTCTCCGTAGCCCGCCGAATTCGTGGCGCCATCACACAGACCGTTCGACAACGGTGTGTCATGTTGAACAAAGTTCCAGGCAAATTGCCCGGATCACTGCATCACCTTGACATCCTGGCAGGGGTCAGGGTGTTTGCCAGGAGCGGCCCCACAATAAATGAATTTCTGAGGTGGGCATGTAAGGTACCGCTCCAAGCCTGAGTGCCTTTGTTGTTTTACCTTGAATGTTCGGTGCCTTGGCGAATGTGCGACGACTGGTTCGCCAGGAATCGTGCGCTGTGCGCGACAAGAATGGTAAGCCGCCCTCTTTCGGCGGAAAACTTTTCAAGTGTGGTCGTATGTATGCTTGCGAAAATTTTTGACCGTTGCTGGCGCTTCTCGCAAGACTCGTGACGGCTTGGTGGTGAATTAAGGCGAAGACTCGCACGGCACCGAAGCAACTTCGCATTTTACAACAAGACAGCGCATGCATCGGCAGGCCGTCAGCCGATGTTTCACCCCTCAAGAGCGTTTTTGGTGATCCCTCCGATTACGCTGATTGAGGCCCCATGCGGATGGTCGGCCAGATACCTCGCACAGCCGCAGGTATGGGCATGCTGTCTCACCCAGGAAGCGAATTTCTGTCGCTACCCGTGAATGCGCGAAAGAAATTGGCCATCCGCTGCCGTGCAGAATGCGAATACAGGCCTTGCCTTCTGTTTACCCCACGGCGTTATGTGTCCCGGCATCCCACTATTGTTTCAAGGAAGGCAGCCAACCAGGGTACGTGGTAAGTTGCGGTGCATGCATAAAATGACGAGACTGAATCCTGTGATTCATATGCCGGTGAGGAGGCCTAGGGCAAGTATCGCAGCACATCGCAGCATTTACCAGTTTCATGAAGCTGACCAGTCAGCGTCGAGAAAGAAAGTGAGGGGACAGGACGGGAGGGGCGGAAAGAGGGAAGAGGCACGGTTTCTGGCTCGCCCACGCGCGAAAAGCTTGTCGAAACTAAAACCCCAAAGTGTCAAAAGCTTAAATACATGAATGCTGCCATCGCGCATTGTGGAGCGTGCGGGCCAGCGTCACGGGAGGTTGGCAGCAGTTGGAAGGCGATTGAGGAGGGTGTGGGAATTG